>DWRA01001444.1:0-17074 GCA_018250295.1 Spathilepia clonius
GCTTCTCTGTATCATTTCGTTTAGAGTACAATAGATAAGTATACATATAATCAATCCTAATTGCTACATGTTCTGTGGATCATTTATCAACGTATCTTGATATTAATAATAATAAATTCGTTTATTTCCTTAAATAACATTAATTATGACATCAACAATAATAATGTTAACAACCTAGATGTGTTCTATTCTACACCTGCCGTGTTTCGTAGGTAGTACGGCGGGCAAATATAAAATCTGTAATGTTTATTTAGATTATGCATGTATTAAATAAATAAATAATACAATACAACAACAACAACAATACAACAACAGTAACAACAACAAGAATAGTAATGAATTAAACTAATCTATATAAAATCAATTGCTGTTCGTTAGTATCGCTAAAACTTTAGAACGGCTGATCCGATTTGGCTAATTTTGGTTTTGATATATCTGTAGAGGTCCAGAGAAGACACATATAATATTCGTTTACGAGAGTTTCAAGACTTTTACAAGAGTTACTTTAGATAATCAGTTACATATAGAATATTACTTCAATTGTTAGTATCTATTTCGCTAGACTATCGTACAGCCGGATACACTTATTCTTTCTAAATGTTATCTACACAGGTAGTACTAATAGTTTTCGGATGAAAAAACAGGTGAATAGGGAGAGAAGACGTAACTATACCTAATGTAAGGATCCATTTTCACTATCTACACACTAAAACCATGTTCATTTGCCTGAAATCGGATGAAATCCGAATAATCTTGTTAGATTCATGACCGTTATTAATAATTAATCTATCGAATGTTTTGACTACCAAAGATCGATATTTGGCAATATTTTGCACAACTAGAAATTGTCAAATTTCTGCCTTTGGTAAACAAAATTTGGGCAGATTGGTGGTATAACGGGCATAGATATGTCTAAAAATAAATGAATAAATATATATATAGGAAAAATTTGTCCTTCATAGATAATTTAACCTTTTCAACGGCACATATAAGTACAGAATTTTTTTTGAATTACAAGATAGGTATACGTTTTCACGAAGTTCTGCTAATTTGTCATTAAAACGGGACACTTTATTAATATTACGCGTAATGTAAAACCTACAAAAAATAAAGCCTTAACCTACAAATATGTGGAACGCAACAGTCGGAGCGACGTGACATTAGTAAAAAATTGTCTTGCAAGCCACTTGGTAGATTCCTTACAAGCCTTGGTCCTTAATGAATCATTTTGTAAGAGCGAATTAGCAATGCGAATTGACTATTCATTTCTTTCCGTCCTAATTGTTCGCTGTGTTAATTCCTTTTATCATTGCTCTGAATTTATAGTACCGCTTTAGTATGTAGCCAGCGTCCCTAGAACTTCATCTTGTATCACCGCCGTGTATTGATATTATGTCAACTTGTTTTTACGTTTCAAATTCCTCGACATTTTATGCAACTATTGTATGTAACCAAGCCGGCCATTAAACATGAGTCGCATGTAGCACATACTGAGAGAATTAATACATTATTTAAGGCACTTAAAACATAGCGGAGTACAAGGCGGTATGATATCTCTTTTTTCCTCCGAATGACAATGCATAATTCATAATCGGTAGTTCTGTTGTTAATACAAAACGTATATGAGTGGACTGACGATAAATATTGCGCCCTCGTTACTTTGCGAAAACATACGTTTTGCAATTTAACTTATGCTGGGTTTGTATGACGCTAGTGTATCAAGTCGGTATGTGACAGTTAATAGTTCTTTATAGCTGTTTATACAATGCCAATAACATGTAATTTAAAGCTATTAAGTGCTACGATTACTGCGACAAGTCTATGGATCTGTTTTTTATATCTAAGATATTGTCATTAACAGTTAGTTATGTGCCTACATACAATCTTGCTTTATTGTCCTTAGATACTGCTTTAATCTTCATTAATTTAAAATATAGTGTTTGTTTCAAATATAAGATGTCTACGGGCACTGTTATATATTTGCTTACAAATTAAAAAATTCCTGAAGTTTCGCTCTTCACAATTACTTAGTACACAAACATAATAATAAAAACCGTGATTACTAGTCAAATCGTAAGTTTTATCTTATTAAAGTCTAGTAACTTAAGCGATATTCTTTATAAACTTTTTACGCGAAGCTAAGTGTACTTTACCTTAAAGTGAAGTTGGCTAGACAGTCACTATAACTGAAGAAGGTCGGAACCCTAGCGTCATATAAATCTGGTATTATTTATCTTATTAACTTTACGTACGAAATGATGTTTATTATGATATTAGTTATTATTATAATAATTATTATTATAATATAATGATACTGAAAAAAAGATAAACCTAGATCGATCCTCTAATAGTATAAGATAAAATATTGAAATTGTCAAGTGTCTCTGTAGTGCAAAATAATTACATTTCATCATGGACGTATTGTAAACTGTGTACCTAATGTGGACAGTAGAATTTTGCATCAAAATTTACATATTATACGTACGTCCCAGCTAAATCCGAAGCAAATTTGAAACGTAAAACGGCAGTCACACGACATGCTATGCTATACACGACGTTGTTTTGTATTTAGCAGCATCACTGTTCTCTTCTCGTACCAGATTTGAATCCCGAATACCTGGAGATGGGGTTCCGAGGCGGCGGCGCGTTGGGCTCCACCTCCCGCACCAAGCGAATGCGCACCAGCTTCAAGCATCACCAGCTTCGCACCATGAAGTCCTACTTCGCGATCAACCATAACCCTGACGCGAAAGACCTGAAGCAGCTCAGTCAGAAGACCGGCCTTCCGAAACGAGTGCTGCAGGTAAAGTTTGTCATCATGTTACTTACCGGCTTATGTTTCTCCTCGGTTTTTGATTTAGGTAAGCGGGATTTTCACTCCACAAAACCTTAAGGATTATCCCCACATTAAAACTATGTGCTAATTGATAACAAAGTATCGGAACAGTGGAATTCAATTCAATCGGCAAGTTAGTGTGAATTCAGTTTTATGATTGTAGAATCCTAATCCAACCGGTATGTAAAGCTAATGCGAATTTGATGTAAGAATATCCTTCGATTGTATTCCTACCGTGTTATCAGTTTTGCGGCTTTGCGAAAGTATTTTGTATTTTCAATCGATGTGAATGTTAGCTACGGTTTGTTTTTCTATAACACATATTATTGTCTGTATCGTTTTGAATTGGCTTCGGTGTTCTGTACTTATGCTATGTTCCTAATTATTACAGTTTAATGACCTCCTTAGACATTTACAGTAATGGGTAATGGCCGGCGCTGAAAGCATAGGTGAGTATTTTTTATCTCTATTTCGTGAATGTGTGGAGCATTTGTATATATGATTAATAGTAGTAATGAGCACTGTCTAGGAGTCTGTCTGTTGAGGTTTACTGCGCTGGACGATTACAGGTTCGTAGACATACACTTTAGCTAACATTAAATACTAATTTATACGCTATGATAGCCTAGTGGTTGGAATAATCAGTTATAAACCTAAAGATTAGGAATTCAACCCATCATCAGGGGACCGAAATTCATTTCTGGACAGGCACTGATTATTAGAAATTAATTATCACCTGCTTAAAAAGGAGAAGAAAAACATCGTAGAAGACCCTACACGACTAAGATAATTAAAGTTCTCAATAGTGTGTCAAGTATTATAGAAGTATAAACGCGGTGACCTGTACATTAAACCCTAATTACATTTACCACGATGACATGGTTAAAGAAAGCAAGTGATCACAATTTTAATAGTAATACATCATAGACGCAAACAGGGCCAATTTAGAGGATACTGAGGCCCTTGGTCACCCAAGAAGTCGGGGCCCCATTGGATTAAAAAAAAATAAAACATACTTCAACAACAGCGTTTGAAACTACTAATTTTTAAACGTTATTATACAATAAATTGTTACCTGGATCACAACGTGATCTGTATTCAACATGAGCATCTGTAAGCTATAGGTCCGTTCGAGGCCCTTTGAGATTTGGGGCCCTGGCATCGTGTCCTATATACTTATGTTAAAGAGAGAAAGACGCAAGCAAATGCCCGAAATTTACTCATAGTACAATATGGCTTCTCCGAAATAACTTAGTGAAACTAACGCCACTTTAACAATGCTGACCGCAACGCAGTTCAATTTGAAGAGAATTTGTGAAAGCATTCCGGTCAAGTTTGTAAAATCAACGTAATACCGTTCAAGTTTGTAAATATACGTATATTTCGCGAAATACGTAAGCACTTTTGTTAATGATTACGTATTATGATTTTAATTTTTAGTTATTGTTACTATCGTAAATGCGTTATTATAGATAGTAAGCATACTTTATAGCTTATTATATTTCCACCACTATTTGAATATACCCATTATTCATTAAAATTTTCGCGAAACGTAATGCTTTTAGAATTCACTTTTGAGAATTTCCTTCACCGTAAAACTGATGTACGTAACCTTACAAACTTCTTTTTGTATGCAAATTAATTGGCACTAGCAAGCAGCTCTCGTAATAAATGTGCGGCACTTTACTTCAGCGTTTTTCAAAGTGTGGGGTCAGAAACCCTCCAACAGGGGGTCACGGGAAGCGAAGTGAATCGCGAAGCCCCAAGAAAAAGAGAAAAACGAACATTATTTCTCAAAAATATTTTTACTCAGAAATTGTTCATTAAACGCTTTTGACTATGAATAATATATAGATCTCTTTCAGGTAGTTAATTCTGTGTTTAACCGACACTTAATTATTACATA
Source organism: Spathilepia clonius (assembly GCA_018250295.1). NCBI lineage: Eukaryota > Metazoa > Arthropoda > Insecta > Lepidoptera > Hesperiidae > Spathilepia > Spathilepia clonius. The sequence goes on from DWRA01001444.1 coordinate 4,743, forward strand.
ATTATGAATATAAATAAAAAGTTGTAGAGACATCTGTAATACAGTAAGATATATGTTAGAAATGGTGAAAGTTAGGGGGTAGCGAAATATTTTTACTCAGTAAGGGAATAGTGATACGAAAAAGATTGAAAATCACTGAGAGGTGTGTGTAGAGACTTGCTCAAATAACAAGTGAATTTTACTTCCGTGTAGCATGAAGATTCCAGTAACATAAATATTATTCAATTATGACTTACTAAGTCATATAGATTTTCATACGTTCTTACGTTCGTAAAAACTGTTTTCTTTGTATCTTATGACATACTTACTAATCTTTTCCTCTTCTCTTGTTTTACGAACCATTAATCGATCGTTGTATGTGTTTTAAAACCGTATCCAAGCGCTACGAAGCCCCGGTCTATCAAATACTATGGTAACGAACGAACCGACCATATGCGGTGCGTCTCTCCTCAAATTTCTCTCCCACTGCTGGGCTCGGGTCTCCTCTCAAAGCGAGATGGGCCAACTGCAAATTGGTAGACGTCACACAATCTCAAGAATGCTTTTTTTTAAGCACTCTCAGGTGCATACAGGTTTACTCCTTTATGTTTTCCTTCACCGTTTAAGCGAGTGATAATTAATAATAGGCACATAACTTGAAAAATCAGAGGTGTGTAGGTACGCACCTCTGATTTTTCAATCAGGCGTCCAAGGATCGAATATCAGGTGGTATTCGATCCTTGGACGCCTGATTGAAAGGCCGAGATTCTAACCACTAGACTACCAAAGCCACGCGGTACATCTAGCAGCTCAAAACAAACGATTTCACTGCCACATCTGCCCTACCATTACCAGAAGCGCGTACTAATAGATTGGACATACTTCGGCGTATCTTTACAGTTTAGACCTTTATATTGCTTTTAATTTGTTTGCGGTACGCGGCCCTTTAATGTGGATCTTGCACGGTACCTTCAAAGAGCCCTCCTTTGTTTTCGTAATTACAAGGTTTTTGAGGTCTCGCAACTCTTTCGTAAGACCTGTATTGGTTTGTTTCCATGTTTGTCGAACAAAATGCGAAGCAATTACCGGTCACGCGTTTACACTTTTAAATGTTCGCTCCATGAAATGTTAAAATTATTGAGCTTTTAATATAAGTGTAGACATTTAAGTACTTTGGAAGAAGTGGGAAGTGTTAACTAAAACTCGTACCGGTAAACGGATTCCTTATTATGCTCAAAATAATAATTACATTGAGGCGTTAGGTGTGGGTATTAAGAAAAGCTGTTTATTTAACGTCGGTCGGGTGGCTGGAAAAATAAACTAAGTGATATAAATACGTGGGTTGTTGATGTGAACTTTAAATGAAAAATTGCGGATCAGAGCCTTTTTACATCGCGAAGTAAATTCAACGTCGAGTGGTACAGGCTTTATTCTTTTTATGATAGGGCATATGTAAGTGATTGCTCACATTATCGCTACTAGGTTCTTTTTATGCCATGGTGTTACCATTTATCGACATACCGAGGCAATTCGAGCCGGCCCGAGAGCCAGATAGCGCGCGCCGCATAAATTTCTCCTCAACCAATTATACGAAGGAGCTTCTCTCCCTCCAACCTCCGAATATTGATCGGGATTTTTTTTCGCAAAAAGCTTACGACTTGCCGTCGCCATTTTGTGAAGATAAGAGCTTTTTCGTTTTTCGAACACCGACTTTTGGCTGGACGCTCCCGTGGAGAAATGCTGGGGCATATTTTTTATTTTTAGAGATATTATCGCTTCGACTCAAGATTAAAGATGTGAGAAATGCTTTACCAACGATAAGATTGTGACATTTCAAAACGCTACTCTCGATTACATTGCTGCTCGATTTAGTAAATGAATTTAGTTACATTTAATATTCGCTTTTGCGATACTCGCGTGGGCAAGGCTTAAGTAAAGAACGATTAAAAAATGTTTAAACGAAAATCGAGCTTTATTCTCCATTATTTTACCTAAATCCGTGTTAAGTAATGTTTTGATTTATCATTTAGTGGATTAAATTGTATTCTTGTAACAAGTGATTACTTCGATACTTAACGAGAGGATTTGTTCTTAATAGGATTAGATTTTATTTACCGACGTTCATCCAAATGCTGAGAAAACGTTATAATAAGTCGTATGTATCATTTGTTGATATGTTAATTTAATTTACAATTTCCAGTCATTTGCAAATCAAAGAGCTGAAATGTTGAAGCTTACGATTTAAAGTTTAATTGTTTGTTAATTGTTACAAAGATATAAGTGAATAAATGTTTAAGCAGTTACGTATAAATAGGTATGAATATTTCTTTTCCAAATCAATTTTCCCACGGCCTTTTCTGTGCACGGTAAGGTGATTCGCGCCTGGTTAGGGCCTCCGTCATAACTATCATGATTTCATTACATTTCCTTTGCCGGTGCATGTGTACCAAAATTTGATTACTCGAATACAAAATTACTCTTCTCGAACTCAGCTTACCCCGGATTATTACGTTGCAAAACGTAATAAATTTCAACCGTGAAACTTGTTCCTAAACTTAAACGTGTAAGTTTCGTGCCTGTAAACCAGAGCTGAATTGAGCTTAGTAAATTAATCGCATATAATTGTGGCGCTCATTAATCAAGCCGGGTGAGGTTGGTGCGAGCGCACCGTTTCCGTCGGATATCAAATTTGTGGCAGTAGGTACTCGTATAAACGCGCGCGAGAAGCGGTAAATCTGGTGAATATTAAGTGTCGCATTTGAGTAGAGAGCGAGATGGGCGCAGGTGGCTTGGCCGGTCTCACGCATGCGTCTAATTGCCCCGGGCGCCCCCGTTATAACATACGCCGCGTCACCGAAACCCCGACGCGGGCGCATTTAGAACAAACCGCGCCATATTTCTCTCCGTGCGTCCGCAATTGCGTGATTTGTCACTCGCTCCGTTTGTATTTTTTTCTCTCCTCCTGAAAAATGAGTCGGGTTCAAGTAGCGCAGCGTAATTAGTTGATTGAAAAAGTGCCTTTCCTTGTTCGGGTTTGTTCCGCGATCAATCCGCCCCGTTCGCCGTAAATGCTACTGGACTTTTTAATCGAACGATCAATTTTATCGAACAGTCGGTACTTCGAGGTGACATTGGATAAATTTATTTATTTTGTTAAAATACTAACTTATCGTGCAACTGTTTACCTTGAAGTATAGGGTTAACTATGCACACCTATATTTCAGTTGGTAAATTAAACTGACTAAGCTAATGGCTAAATATTATGAATTCAGAAAGTACTTACGATAAAATTGATTCTCAGTTCAGTATAACAGTGTAAATTTCGTATTTTGGACATATAATTTTTACCGTACATTTTCATAACTATGAAACGTTCAATTTAGACCGAATTGTAAACGACCGTGATTCTATTTTAAAACCGTTTTCATGCCGTGATTACGAGCACTATAAAGATGCCTCATGATGGAACACAAATAACCCGTGGAACGCAGAAGGCGACCCAACCCCTGCAATTAGTAGCGGATGGTCACACCTCTCATTCGGCGAGATATAATTTTACTTTCTAAGTACATTTTGTGACAATAATAAATGTGACAATCCAATACAATTCTGGCTTTAAGGTATATATTTTAGAGCTTATATTTGTGTAAAGTAGGCCGTAAAGATCACAATCAAACGCTCTAGTAATTAGTACGAACGCATCGCTCTGGGACGCTCGGTTGGGCAGATAATTTCCGCCGCGATTTCAAAAGGCATCCATTTGTCATTTGGTCGCGCGTACTCGCGCCGAGCGGACGTGCCGCGTCTGTCTCCTAATTTATTCAAATATTATTTATATAAGGAAAAGAGGACTATTAATCACATCTCTTCAGTTTTTATTTACACATGTGCAGAATGTTTGAGCGCCTTTGATCGCGGTGTTTGTTTGGACATTTATTATGGCCCCTTACGGGCTTCATTATACGTTCTGTTGGAAATATTTGTTTTATTTATTGTTAATAATATAATATTTGAGTTGCTGTACATGTGGCTTACACGTTAGTTAGCACTGACATATTTTATGAAGTACGATTATCGAAGTAGTGATGGAGTTTAGGGCTCTGGATTGCAAATATTCAATATAGATATTACGTACAGTGTAAAATTCCGTGGGGGTAAAGTTTAACCCTAATTTGTTTAACTTTAACGATGTAGGATGGAAGGTAAATTATTTAAGCGGTGGAATTAATAATGCCTTAGTAGATAGAGACATTACAACTTGTAGTTCTTCAAAAGATTGAGGATACTTTTCAACTTAACAGTCTATATAGTGATTTAATTAATAGTAGTTAATGAAATTGGACAAATTATTTCTTAGAGACCATCGACATAATGTCGGGCCGACAGCTTTATCGTGCGTTGAGAGACCTTGCTGTTCACACTAAGCAACAAGAGGTTTTATTCACATTAAGTCAGACCGGCGCATTGATTGTCTTTATAATGGTATATGATCTACATAATGATGTTAATGTGTGCAAGAGTTGTGCGAGCGGTAAGTGTCGGGCCGGCATAATGTGTATGGCTCCTAAAAATATTTAACAAATTTGATGTGACTAAATTGACTGTCAAGATAGAAATGATATCCAAGTAGCAGGATCTTAAGGTGGGTTGCCTATAAGAAGAATTTCCAAGTTTTTGGGCTATAGATGTTTCTTATCTTTTTTTAAATTTTATGTCTATTAAAAAAGGCACTTGTAAGTTGATATAAGTGTTACTATGTATTTAATACAAATGTAACATTAGTAATATCTTACATAATGATATTAAAGATATATAATGATATTAAGCTTTATTCACTTCCTCATAACAGATGATGCATTGTTTTAAAAGGATTTCACATACCTATTTTTGAAATGAAAAATTAAAGAGCAGACAATTAAGTTCAGGCTTAAAAATATTACAACGGCCGTACCAATTAGTACAGATTTGGAGTCGAAATATTTCATGTTCAGCGGAATAAAACGGGAGCGATTCGTACAAATCATTCATTAATGAAATATTCGTAGAGAAATTGATCGTTAGCGGTCGTTTAAGGGTACCTTTCCAGTAAGGATGGTGTGAAGTTTCGGATCTGGATATGGATATTTGAAAATATCGGTTTCGGATACGGTTTTGGATATTGAATTATTTCGGATCATCCGTTTTCGGATAGTTTTGGTTACGAATATTGGACTTTTAGAGAATAATAAAAGTAAAGAAAGTACAAATAGGTACCTATTTGATTTTATCTGTTTCCGAAATTATTTGAAACTTTTATATCGGTATCGGTTACGTATTCGGATACCTACATTTCTGTTTCGGATATCCGATAGTTTTGTATACGTTACGGTCGCCAGAGATGTGTGAGCTACCTATGCTGTAGACGAGTATCAATTCTGTCTTAAATTGCTTGATTGAACGAAATTTCACGGAACGAAAATGAAGTATGTTATTGGCGGATTGACAAAATCTATAGCTTAGATTCCTCGCACTCTACTGGAAAGGCATCCTTAAACCCGACGGTTCCAACTGAAAATGATGCTTGCTCAAGTCCATCTTTTTTCTATCTGAAGTTTACATTTTAAAGCAAATTGAGACGTAACATTTGATGAGAAAAGTTATTTTCAAATGTCAATCGGGCCGATGTGACGGCATAACAAATGAGTTGTCCGATGGCATACCTCTGCAAACTTATTTAAGTCGGTCGCAAGAATAGCACGTAGCATTTAAGTGAAAAGAGAAAAGCGATTAGACACTGCTTACAGAAAAATATTATTTCCTTAATTATTTTTTTAACTCTCAAACGTACTTAAAGGCAAAGCATTTAATGTTTTGATAATTGATTACTGTTAAAAAATTTGAGAGGTAATCCTAAAGAAATACAAAGATGAGTGATTTATGTAAAAAACTACAATAAAAATAAACTCTCACGTATTATCCTTTATTAGCAAATATCTTATCTATAACTTCGTCGTGGCCACTAAAATAACTTAAGTATTAATTCTTCGTCATTGCTATTAAAATAACTTTGTATTGGTAGATAGTGTTGTCCTTGAGGTAGTCTTCATTCTTATATCAGTAGTTTACTTTACTTTACATTACATTACATTACATTACTCGAGGTTGGTTTTTAGTATTAGTACAATTTGAACACAAATATTTGATTATTGGAATTGGCAGACGAGTATCACTTAAAAAACCTTTATAAAGGCTCGTTCTATTTCTAATAGTTTTGCTGTGATACAGGACGGTAGATAGTACGGACTTTGAAACACGTAAATGATGAACCATGCCTCGCCGTTGCACGCAATAATTCCGCGTTCCGCTTGTGTTTTGCAGCCGTCTCACATTGTTTGCTAGAGAATTTAAAATATTTCTCGTGGGCTTCACAATTGAAAATATTTTTCGTTTCATGACTTTTCTCATTGTTAGGCTTACTCGTGTAATAGATAGCAATGTTGTTGAGATAATGAGGGGCAGGCAACCACGAAGCCCTCATTATTTGATGATTCTTGTTAAGTATCAATTAAAGCGAGAGAATTAAATTGTGCCTACAAAGGAATTTTATGGAAGTTTGGCATGCACGGTATTCGCTTAGATTTTAGCTTCAGCGCCATTTATTTCTATTGTTTAGGTATATCGCAAAATACAAACTCGATTTACGATCTCGACACGTTTTTGAGGCAAGTGTCACGAACAGGTTTTGCGAGACGTTCAATAAATAATGTTTGAAGTCGATATAGAGCCGCAATGTGATTGATTGGATCTTCATTTATTTCTCGTGTTACGCAATGTAGTTTTCGTTAACGTATTTTTTGTTGTTAATTCGAGCAAGTTGTCAGAACAAGCTTGGGCAGTAGTAGGTGGGTCCTTAGAGGCCGTTTAAAACTTGAATGAGTACCAGTTGAATGTATCGTCATTCATAACTACATTTTTCTAGGGACCACCGTGCTCCCGTCTTATCTCGGCTCGACAGGGACGGCATGTGCGGACGTGGGATCATCAATCGTGCGCGGGCGCATGTCGTCTACCGCTCTTTTCGCCCATTTCTCATCTGAATACCGCTTGACGCTATCGTCTCACTTCTCATGTTATGATGGATTTATGAATAGTCTGACAGACGTGGGCGGCGCGCGGTAATTAGTTCCGAAATTTTAAATCATTGCCTCATCTAAGTACATACACTTTTTGCAATATTGTTGCTTGTTAGAGAGGAATAAAACTGATAACAATCCTACCTCTATCACAAATATTATTTATCTAACTGCGTATTTTTATTAAACTATTCAAGAAGCGTTCGTCCTGAACTTAGATGAATAATTGTAATTTAACAATTATACATAATAACCACCTACAAAGTTATAATAATGGATAGTGCGCACGCGCTTCATAAATCCATAGCGGCATATGCATCGCGTCGTGTCAAGGTTCAATGAAACTTAATCGAATTCCGATTGATTCATTTAGCTTTCATGAGTAGCATGCTAGTGTGTAGTTTTTTAAACGTAGATGCGAATAAAGACGCGATTATCTAAATTTGGCATTAGGCAAGACGGCAGCGGCCATGTCGCGGGGGGCGGGGCCAGCTGGCGGCCGCGCGCCATTGGCCACAAGATTCGCGCGCGCTGAACGTTCGCGTTTTAAATAATACGCACGCCAAGAACTATGCTAGGGAAGTCAAACTTTGCATTCCTGGTATTTTGGTATTGGTAGGTAAAGACAATAGACAATAGGTCCATGGTTTTGATATCATTAAAAAACCAAATGTTAGGTACATACATGGTACTTATTTGACGCAATATATTATGTCTACGAAGAGATATGTTTATAAAATGCTTAGAAGTAGTAGGTAAATCTTGAATCTGGATAGCTTGATAATGGATGACCGAGGAATTAATTCCAGACTAGAGTGGTGAGTAATTATATGATCTTTGTCATGTTTGTTTATAAAAGGAGAAACAAATGAAGAATGATTTACGTTCGTGCATACCCGCAGAACAATACCGACATACAAGAGGTAGGTAATGCTTACAATTTCGGAATTAGGAGAATTTGGGCTCGTGTTGGTAATTATTCGTTAGCGGTGAGGTTGGTGAGGAACAAGGTGGCGGAATGCACCGAATGTAGTGCATGCGGTGTTGCGGGCGTTGCGGCGGGCGCTGGGCGCGCGGCGCCGGCGGCAGCGCGCGTCACGCTCCGCGGCGGCGCGGGCGCTCCGCGGGTTAATCTCGCTAATTACAGATAAAATCTGCACCTCGGAACGCAACCCACAACTGCAAATCCGCGGAACGCTCTCACGTGCCCCACAAAAACGGCCGCAAAAATGTGGAAAAGAAAATAATCGAGCTTCCGCATCCAGGCCGAGTCGAGCGGAAGCTAATTACACCGAATAACGTCGGCGGATCATGGACGAACATTCGAAGACTTCAAACTTGGCGCTGAACTTTTTTCTCGTTTTGCTGCGCGACCCGTATTCTTTTTAAGGCGGGGCGACTTTTTGTTCGGTCCGCGACGTTTCGATGCATCGCATTGCGCTAGCTTTATTTTCTCGGCCGAAACCAATTTTACGTTTTTTGTTCCCAGGTGTGGTTTCAAAATGCACGCGCGAAGTGGCGAAGGATGGTGACGAAGCAAGAAAACAAGATGGCGGAGAAATGCTCTCCGGACGCTTCCCTGGAGATGGACATGTACCACGGGCCGATGGGCTCGATCCAGTCGCTGCCGCCGCATAGCCCGCCCTACAGCGTGATGGGGCCGCCGAGCCCCAACTCCATGGAGTGTCCATAGCCCCACTTTTGCGCCTTATGAGCGCAGCCCAACGGACCATTACCATTGAATTATCATCCTTTCGCGCTCTACTTGAACGGTGGAAAGCTAGAGTGAAACGTACTCTTTGTTAGTGATGATCAGGCGAAAGCCCAATGTGTAGTGTGTGAACTTTATACCTAAATATCGGAAATGACTTTACAACATAACCAGACCAGAAATTGGCCACAATTTGAAAATTGCGAACTTAAAATCACGTAGAGTAACTCATATTAGTCAGTCGTATTATTTAAAAACATGCAGTAGTTATTTGTCAGCGTATTTCGAATTATGGCCTTTTTGTGTACCGTGTGTTATGTTAAAAGAAGATTGTTTCTTCGCTGATCTGAATATGAAATCTCACAGGTTGTAAATTATTAAATATAAAATAGTTTATCTTTGTAGTTATCACTAAATTATTTACTAATACCTACCTACTCTGGGTATTGTTTTTCTACTAGCACTTTCGAATGTCTGTGGGCAGACGCGAATTATTGTTTGCAGTCTTTGAATATCCAAGTGTCATGGATACCATGACATGCGGAGTTTATGATTAATTTGGACATTGTGCATATCCGTCCATTATGCTACACAAATGAAGTCTGCATCTTGAAGTAGTGACACTTTTAATGCTTTTATTCAAAAAATCTAATTTATTTAAAACAATGTTTCAATTAATTGATGTGTAGACAATCATTGATTAAGCAATCCATTGCGCATTATGTACATTATTCACTTAGAATGTCCTGAAATAAATTTTGTCAATTGGGATGTACAATGAAATCAATTAAACGCCCAAAATGGGTCACTCATCAATGTACAAAAGTGTATGATAATCTGATTTATAAATACTTAGTAACTATTATCTCGTTAACATCGAATACTGCTAGGTAATATCCACTTTGTGATCGGTGATTACCTACATCTTAGTATACTTATAAAAATATAGGGTTCATCGAATGAATACGATGAAAAATGGTTTTCTATTAATATATACTATTTATTTATTGAACATTCACTATTTAAATTAGGTGTTAAGCTACTATAAGCATTGATATTATAGTTAAATGTGAAATTTTCCATAGTGTATAATATAGCGACGTAGTGTTAGTTTGATAAGTATGGTTAAGAAAACAGTGGTTAGGGAAACCTTGCATACGGCTATCCATTGGGCTCTTCTTTATTGCGACGGTACGACACGACGTCGACACGACAGCGGCACCGGCAGCGCGACACCAGTAATCATTTTGGCATCTTTGCGATTAAAAATTTGTATATACCGGCACCATACGACACGGCAGGATTTTGATTCTTAATTATGTATCTTCATTTGATTTTTAATCATGTAGGTAACTTATTTATTAATGACCGTTAATAATGATCAATTTGTCGAATTATTGGCAACCAAAGATCCAAATTTGACAATTTTTGCTTGATTGAAATCGTTAACATTCGATCTTTGGTAGGCAAATGTTGGATAGATTGGTTATCAATAACAGGTGTAAGCGAACGCCAGTTAATTTATTTCAATTTATTTATTACGCGAAGGAACTAGTACATGTCAATTAATATCCTAACACATGATAACTTACGTGTGTATATAACGCATATATAAAGAAGCCAGCACGACACATGCCGGTTTGCCCTCTACGACAATTGGCACCAGCAACGGCAAGCCGTATTGTGCGGAGGCAGTGAGACAATTGTGCGACTACTGATGTCATTGTCGTGTCGTGCCGGTGTCGTGTCGTCACACTAAAGAAGAGCCCATTTGCTGGGAATCATTATTAAGACCTTTCATGTTAACAGTTTAAGTATGTATAAGCATTGCCTAGGTATAATGTTTTCCAGCTAAGTACACACTGTTAGTTCCTTTTTTGTATAAATATATGCATTATTGAAGTAATTATTCTCATTAGCGTACATTATGACTATTAGCGACCAACAAAATAATCTAATCTAATTCGATTCAGTAGATATTGTCATATTCAACGGACAAAACGTAATTGTAAAACTAAGTTAGGTACGGTAAGAGGCCGTAAGATACTGCTAAAGTCAATCTTGGATAATAGGTTATACCTACATGTGACTAAAAGCTATAACAACCTGTTAATAAAAATATTTCCAACTTTAGAAAAATACTCTTTCTTTTATTAACTATCCCCCTTGTTCATTAACGAAAGTACGTATTTTAAATTAGGAAATTGTCTCAAAAATCTAGAAAGTTCATACAATTACTTGTATAACTTATTGTAGCACCGGTTTGAGCCTAATGGTTGAAATTCGACTATAATTGGATCTACCTATGCAAACAGGCACCAATCCACACAACGACAGTGTTGAGAAAAGGCATATTTGTCAAAATTTTGTATACTGCAATAGTTTAGGTTAGTTTTTTAATAAAATTTATTTAAATTATTGCACAAAATAATTTGTTCTATGCATACAAATATAATCTTGTTCAAAATCATCAACATTTTCAATGATTTTGGCATGTGTGTGGATTTGTGCCTGTTTGCATAAGCGGGTCCAATTGTTTAAGAGAATTTAAGGATTCTTTTTTTTGAAATATATAAAATCTATTTAATTTTATCTGTTATTAATAATCAAACTATCCAATTTTTTGCACTAACGATCGAAATTGGAGTATTTCTGCTTATCACTAAAACATATATCCAATTGGCCTATAAAAGATCAAAATTTGACAACTTCTGCTCACTAGAAATTGTACAATCAGGATCATTGGTAGACGAAAATTGTTAATCTGATAATTAATACGGTACTATCTTTACTGGTACGAAAAATTTTGATAGATTCATTAATTTTCATTAACAATCGTTAAATAAGATAATGCCATACAACACAAATGTGCAAAAACTTAGGAAGATATTTTTCATTTCGAAGCTACTTCATTATTAAATCTATTCCAACAAGAGGTTTAGGTCGGAACCGGTGCGGATTGTCAAACTTTACAAATCCCAGACAACTCTAGAGCGAGCAGGTATCCTCGTGATGTTTTCCTTCACCGTTAACTCAAATGATCATTAACTTTTGAATATTATTTAGGTATGACACATTGTTTTCATTTCACGTATATAAAGCATGCTTTCTTGTATACGTAATTCATACAGCATAATTAATTTAAATTATGACATTTCTACGTAAGAATACAAGATACAGTAAAATTAAAATTATCTGACTAAATTTTAGTAGCACCAACGTATCAATCTCTGCCTTAAGTACAACTGCGTAAAGGTGCTGATAAGTAGGGATACTGAATTAAAAGTATGTTAATCCAGAGACGCTATGAGGCTGGAGGAAATGTTTGAGTCTGGGAGCTATTGTGAAATAGCTCCCAGACTAAAACATTAACTTAAACATTTTGAGATCAGTTATAGATTTTTTTTTTTTATATACGATGGAGTAGCAAACGAGCATGCAGTCCACCTGATTGTAAGTGGCAACTGCCGCCCATGGACATTTGTGGTCCACCTCACATAAGACCAGAATCCCAACTGAAGTCGACCACA
>DWRA01001445.1:0-17072 GCA_018250295.1 Spathilepia clonius
CGGGAGTGCGCGGCGCGGCCGGGCGGCGCGCTCGGCCCGCGCCCCGCGCCTCGCGCACGCGCCGCCCGCCCAACAAACCGCTTGGTTGAGCATTTCTCGCGATACGATACACATGTAAACGGCTTTCGGAAGCCAATACGTGCCCGCACAAACATTCCAATAGGATTAATTTATTAAGCGATAAACGCTTCATTGTGCCGGCTATTATAACTACATTTATATTCAATTAAAATGATACCATAATTGGTTTCTATACTACATGCTATTACAGGTATTTCAAACATTGTATGTATTTGTAAAATGTAGTCTATAATGTAAATGAATGATTTATTTCTTATGATCTACATTCTTGCAAACGTTTTTTTAGTAATATCGTTACTTGAAATGATGACATTAGTGGTGATACCAAGTTTTCCGGACCAATTTTTTTTATAACAACATTTATAATAGAAAATGACATGTTAAAACAGTTTACTTTGTAATAATTTATCTACTAGTTTTACATACCGTTGATACATTAATTCAATTTGTCGTTAATAAAAGCATGTTTTATTTATGCGATAATAGCTGTGGTTTAGTTACCAACGGCTTCTGACCTCACACAACAACACATAATAATCGTAATTAGGGTATTAAAATAACACTCAATTAATACGCAATTACAATAAGGCACGATGATTCAATTAACATGAGCGGTGTATATTTCAATTTAATATAGGAACGATCACTGTATTTGTTGATTGCGGGAAATTATATTCCAGATAACCACTCATATTAATTACCGGATGTCGGTGTCTCTCGGAATTCGTCGCACGATTAATGTCATTTACGCGAAGTTGTATACAAACAAAGTTTTCCGTATCATTAATTAATCTGAATCAACGTATCGTAACGATTTTACGTCTCAAGTTTTTTTATTGGCATTCGTATACTTCTACATTTCGTCAACAAATTGCACCAAAAACATAAACTGATAATTTTGATTTTCCATATATCTAAAGTGAAATTATCCGAATTCCTCGTGTATCAGCAGCCCTAAACGCAACGTCAATTTATTGTGTAGTTAGTACCTACGCAATGTACATTATAAGCTAAATGAATGCGTTTGTGCAATGAAATGTGCTGCCGGCCGAGCTGTGATTAAATTATTTATACGTAATAATGAAATTTCATTCGGCTTTTGTCGGATAAAGCTAATATCAGAGCAGTAATTTAATATGCGTATGTACCATTTTCACATTCATATTCGAAATATAAATTAAGTAGGTTAAAATAACGGCAATAATAATAAATTTCCATTAGCCGTAAACAATTGAACAGTTCGTGTAATTTTGGTTGTATTATTTATTAATGCTTATTCTATTGTAGTGAATAATAGCATCAATTAGACAACCTAGGTTATGATAATTAGACCACATTATATTGCTTATGTGAATGGAAAATAAACAAGGGAATATAAAGCTAAAGTCCGATGTTAGCTCTCAAAAGACAGTAGTGTTGAAGAATGCAATGCGAAGTTCCAGGGAGCTTAAGGCGAAACATATTGCATCAATAAATATTAAACATGAGCCGACTGCACACTTATTACATTCAGTTGGAAGGCTAGTTCGGTACAGACAGACGTTGCAGATAATATATTCTAATCTGACACCAACGAGAGCTCTAAGTGCATCCTGCCTCGCCGAGCGGTAAGTGGCGGAATGATCATAAAACATATTACATTGCATAGTACTTTATGACTGCTATTTACTTAACGATTAGATTATTCATATATTAGCTACAGACCGCTACTTTATTTATTTATGGTTTTGATGTTTACACACACATGGAAATATTAATAGTTGGAAATTTGTACGCATATCAATTTACGTTTTCTTTGGAATGGAAACTAATAACTAGTAAACATAAAAAAGCATGAGAATCAAAACATTCCAGTGTAATTTTATTACTTAAATGTAATGGCATATCAATATTGATGTGATTTTAGAAGCTTACATAAGATCGTATTTCAAAAAAATTGTCGATGTACCTACACATGTATAGAAAAACAAGTTGTAAATATTTCCTTTTTATACTGAAGTAATTTGCATAAAAAAAAAACAAAGAAATAAAATATGAAAACGGTATGGCTTTATGATGCGCGTATTGAGCTACGATGTAGGGCAGTATTTTATATTCGAGCACCAATTAAGTTTTACTCAACGTAATGCGGACCGCTTCCGGCATTGATTACGCAGATTGAAATCGCTTCGGTTCCCTCGCAGCTTGTTAATGATGCAATAAAAACTCCGCTTATCGATTTAACCGTAAAAAGCGCTTAAAGGCATAATAATAATTTATAATACCAACAATTTGACGCGAGGCAAAAGAGAAAAGCAACGACGCGCTTTGAAAATGACAGCGCTGGTAGAGAAAGGCCCCACGCTACGTTAAGTTTTTCGGGGCACGACCCACAACTCTGCTTTACTGAGATTTTTCCAATGACCCATTTCCATTACGAGCGCTAAGAAACCCGCAGACGGTGAGAAACCTTCGTTTTGTAGCAGACAAGCACAAAGATCACGTAAGTGTTATGAAGACTCACGAAAATGTTACAACGCTAACATACTCGTACATATACACTAACATTATATACAAACAATTAGGCGTGAAGCGACATCAAACGGTCCTCAATTGCGGTATTATCTAACAACATGATTTGTTAACCGCTCGCTTGCGGAGTGACAAAAGTAATTAACACTTACGATACACTAGAGGTGCCGGTTTACGGCCGACCCTCGGGGCCCGCCTTCCGACGAGGGAGGGAGAACGGCACCGCGATAACGATCGAAGCTATTTCAGCAACGATTAAATTTTCGAGGTTCCCATAATTTATTTTACGCACGCTTTATTTTTGCCAGATAATGGAGAGCGTATCAGTGAATTTTCTACTCGTTTTAATAATCGGTAAGGATGAATGAAATCACTTTATTTTACTGCGATTTAACATGAAAGGTTATCTACACAATATTAGAGTGGGAGTTTATTTGTTGAACGTTAAGCAATGATTTATGCTAGATTTTATTTTAATGTTAGGAAGCTTAAATTGAAGAAACAATTTCTGATAGATTGATCCTACATATATTCGATTCGACGAGACGAAGTGAAACCGGAGAAAGGCTTTCTAATTAAAGATGAAAAAAAGACCTAATATGGATTGTAACGCAGTTTCCTTTTCCAAAATAACAATGTACGGATAAGGAAAAGAGAAAGTGCGAGACGAACATTTTTGAAAGTGTGACTTTAGAACGGACGAGGACATATTACAAGGTGACAACGAGTATGTTATGCACAAAACATATTAATGATCCGAAGTGAGTCGAGTCTGCGTTCTTTGAATCGTAATGAGGAATAACGTTGAAGTTAGTTCTAGAGCGTAGTCGCGCATACTTATTTGCGGATGAAACACATTTATAACGAAAACGGTGTTGAAAACTTTGTCTGGACAAACTAAGTGGTAGAATATGCAATTATACGTCTTGTATGCCGCATAATGTTAATGTTATGAAAATTTCAAAACAACTTTATTCTGGTGCGAGATTCGAGTAGGCATTTTCAAAGAACAAGACCTTTTATATATTTTTGCATTTGCGTTGAAAATGTTGATCTTAACAAACTGCGCGAAAACCTCAAAAGAACAAAAGGGGAGCTTGCTTTTAATCCGAGAATGTATATAAAATATTTTTAAAAAGCCGAGATTTGTTGCACAAAGCCGTTTGTTATTCCCTGATCAGTATTTGAAGCGTCGAGATTGAAGATGAAATATTAACGGATAAAATGTAAACGATATTTACTGTCATCTACGTCAGTGAGCGGGAGTAGTGGGAGGAGGTGGGGGCGAGTTAGGGTTGCAAATTGCATTTTGTTATTTCAAATTATTCCATTACTTTGACTACATTATTTGTATTAAGCGAAATTGTAGAACATTTATTCTCAACTAAGATTATTAGGTTTGTTTATAACGGACTGTTTTATTATTTTAACTTAACAGGCATTTGGTGTTATTATAAAATGGATTATACAAATTATATGTAATATTATTTTTATTTAATACTTAGAAAATATTATAAATAGAAAGTTTCAAACATAGTTTTCGATTAAGTCAAAAAAGAGGCGGCGAGCAACCCTAGCAGCAGTTGAGAGTGCAGCGCGAGGTGACATCAAATTTTCAACGAATACGCCGAGTATCTGCCGGCATTATCTAGCCGTTTGCAAGTACTCCGCCGCTTTTCATATCTTTTCACTAAAAATTTCTCAAGAGCTACATTGTTTCCGGGCGGTTTTGTGAGTTTCGCCAGATAGTCCAACATTTATTAGTCTTTTTAGCGCTAACATAAAAGAGAATCGCGTAGAATAGACTTTTACTGTCCAAATATGAAGTCGTTTTTACTTCAGTGAGAGATTTTTGCATAATAACTGTAGCTGTTTTATTATACCACAGATTAGAGAATGAAAATTTTTAGTGCAGATGTGACCGCAATGATTTTATTATTCGGTAATTGTTATACTGTGGGAAATGAAAGGTTAAAATAATTACTTAACAAAGTAAGATAACAATAGGATGACCAACATAATTTTGTGGCAGACCGGCTAAATAGAGTGAGCATTGACAATATTATTACGGGCAAGATTTTTATCAGGCTTTCATCGGTGCAAGTCGTATTACCAAAAATAATACGAACAAAAAGGTCGCAAAATGAGCGACTAAGAGCATCATACCGGAGTAGGCCGAGGGCGGGCACTGACAATCTCGTTATAGATGTGAATAAATAATGAGTAAGCATCAAGGCCCGTACTCCGGGCACGGTATGGAGGGCGATTGAGCCGGCTTTGTTGGTGCTGCTCTGCGCCCGGATTACGCCGCCGCAAGACCAATTTATTCCGCTAATCGAGCCTCACCTCGCCCGCTCCCGTGTAAATTAATTAACTACAACTTAACCCCCGCCTCCTTGCGCGAACATTTACGGGCGAGTCGAACGTACACGTAAATATTTACCGCCGATGTGTGCCAAACACATATACATTAATAAAATATGATGTAATATGAACAGAGATTTAGTTGAAGCTGATTACAGCATACATATTTAATTGTACGTAAACCGAAGAAGGTTCTTTACACATCATTCAATAGAGACAGAAAATATATGACAGTCTCTCGAGAATATGATTAATAAGAGAAATCATTGTCTGTATTATAATTATGTACAAGTTATATTCTTATTTTTACTTTTAAATTTAGAATATAGGTAAAACATAATAATATATACATCATAAATTATGTAACTATATTCACAAGAATGCGCAACAGAAGCTAGTCTGTATTAAAAAGCGAAAAGTCGAACTGAACGTACAACACAACATCTCCCTTTCTCTCAATTTAATCAAAAAAGGAAATCAAAAGATTTACACGCGTCTGCGGCCAGGTGGACGTGATCGACTCTCGGCGGAATGCGCCAGCCGCCTGCCAACTGAGTTGTTTATGCACTTGACAGCATCGATCAACCCACACGCCGATACGCGATCTCGCATTGCAAGTCTTCTGAAATATAGCCACGAGCGCACAAATAGAACGAGACGGATTGCAATACGCTAAATATAAACACGGCTTGTTATTTTTAACCTTGAATTAAAAACGCTCATGTATTCCGACTGTTTACGAATGTCACAGCGGCACATTTAATTCAAGGAAACATTTCATTTATGACGGCGTGCACATCACGTATTTGCAAAATACATTTCCGTGCGGTGCAAACGTGTAGTCTGTTAACTTGACGCTGTTTCGCTAACAAAGCATTGTTGCATAAGAGGATTTGGTCAAAGAGAAAGAGAATTTCGACGCGCGCTTTGTGCGCGAAATTGAATTGAATGTCATATACGAGTAGAACGCATTCCGTATGCTCAAAGGGAGTGTAATTGCGATCTGGCGGCTCCATTTAAAATGAATTCGTACAAATCTGCGCTAAGCGCGGCGGTGAATGTTGGATAGAGAGACACGTCAGTGTTGCTAAGCGATTAGAGCTGCTTGATGTTGATTTATGTTTATATCAGGAGAAGAAATAATAAATATCTACGTATAACATACCTAAACGTAATGTATAATAAAATGTTGGTACCTACCTACATTACAAAATATTGTCAGAATAAAAATCTGAAAGGCGTTAAAAGTTATAAATCGTCTAGTATACGAACACATAAAATATATCCTTTTTATTTAATATTGTTGAACAAAAATATATAAAGCTTTTACGACTTAGCAACAGTAAATCACTACCGCAACATTTTCATACAATAAAACATAAACGGAGTGGTTAGCAAAACTACAAAAGACGTGCAAATTCCAGTTCAATAGAAGTACTACAATAGAATAGAGGAACGTTGCAGACGGCAACACTGGATGCGATGTTTGTAGCCGGTGTTCACGTTGCAAATCGCGCGCTCATCCACTCGTGTCGCACTGCGCGACTTGGTCGTTTGCCAGCCGCTTTGTTTTATCGTTTTTGCAAACTATTTGGCATCTAAACTATGTTTACATTTAATGATACAGAAAAATCGCACCCGATATTTCAATTTGTCACGACACCGGCTTCAGCTGTGATGATGCAATGAATTAAACATGAAACGAACGGACATATTAATTATCAGATATTTGTTATCTGTTATATTGCCTAATAAATTTTGTTAATCTAACTTTCCATTAAAAAAGGTAATTGTAACAAGATTTATGTGCTTTCTCGACAATGCACAAGAAACGATTTATTTATTGGTACTTGCGCCTTCATTCTAACGTATCAAATCACTCGCGCTTGCAGTTAGCAAAAAATGTTGACATGATGAATTTGATACGCAATAGACGTATAAGTACAAGTAACTTCGTATCATTCACAAGTATAATAAGACTATGGCTCTTTACTACAGCATAAAATCCCGATTAAAAGCTTTCCATCACATGCAATATTCACGACCCAAAATAAAACATATTGCGGGGGTGCTCATAACAGTCTATTACATAAAAGGTTGAAAAAGAATTTCAAAAGAGAAACAATTAGGGACTTAAAAGTCCCATTACGTTATGTACCTAAGTCGCCTAATAAAATAATAACGCGGTATGGAGGGCACAACAAACCAAAAGAGATAAAGGGAGAGCGTAATAAAAACAGTTCAATTTTAGGGATATTTTGTCGAGGTTATATCCATAAACTGAGCAGAGGAAAGAGGGGTGGCGGGCCACCCTCGCTCGCTCGCTCGCTCCCCCGGCGCGGAGTAATGAATAAACTCACTAAACACAATTTCACGATGACAGTAATCGTACCATCTTATAATATTTTACGACCGTGATTTTGTAGAATCGTGCAGCTTATTTTTTTCGTGTAATGCGCATTTGTTTCATTTTATGAAGTGGCAATGGGAGGAATCGTTACATGCGTGCTGTTTTATTGAAAGTACAAAGAAAGATAATCAACAAATGCAGAATAATTTGAATGATAATACATTGAAATCAATTTTATTTGAAAGCACTTTTTATTTTTACAAAGAGATCCTCTGGGAAACTGAATGTTACCGGCATAACACTCAAGGCATAATGTCTACGGAGTCATGAACGTCTGCTGTAGCTGTCACGATTTATGTGCCGACTTGTGACCTAGGCCGGGTCTATCTTGGCGATCTTGAAATAATGTACTCGTCGTGGATCGAGGAAATATTTTGAACAGTCTTGAAAACTGCTTTCGTACTAAATCAACTTTATCTAGAGACTAAGGTAAAATGAACGTTATTTAAAGCATTTAAACCAATATGTATTGAACATAATGTATCAATATTGAAAAAGGAACGAATATCGTCTTCAAATAACAATCCCAATATCGTATTTTGCAATGACATCCCACTGAAAAATCAAAACCAATACCCGCAACAATAAATCGGAAAGTTTCGAATTTCACAGAATGGAAAAATCTCGACAATACAGAGACGAGTAAAGCTGAAGCTGAAACGTTACCAAGCTCCGAGCGACTCAAGTGTTGTAGAGCGCTGTAGAACAAAGGTATTAAAGCGAATGTTCAAGCTTGTTCCTTTGGAATACGGGGAAAGCGGCGCAACGACATCGCTAACTCGTTTTGTTTACTCGCCGTGTAAAAATGTAGTTCGCTCCTAAACGCCCACTGAGGTGGATCCGCCACTGCGGTAACTTAATGATTCAATTTCCATTTACAACTGCCATTCTCGCTTTTGTTTCACGTCGAATGAAAGTCAATCGTATTATGAAAATTATATTTCATTTGGAATACTTAAGTACGACGTTGTACATGGCAATAGATTTTATGAACTCAATTTACTTAACATAAAGATATAAAGTTAAAACAGGCTATTAATGTAATGAAGTTAATAGGGTCGCATTGATATACACGAACATGCTAGTGACTAGGGAGCCGCCGTCGGGTCGCTAGTTTTTAAAATAAATTTACATAGTAACGTGAGCCCAAAATAAAGAGGGAAAACTGAACGAAACGACGAAGAGCAATGAGGCGATGCACAAAGTCGCTCCGAGACAAGGTATAAAACAACAAAGTGGTCGACGCATCTAGCTCGACGGCATAAAGAGGGGAATAATCCGACAACGTACGCTCAAGTGCAGTAGAATACTGCTTTAGCATCCATATAAAATAATGATCTGTCTCTTAGCACATTATTCGCTTTAAATTTACGTCAGGCGTAAAATAAAACTATTATATACTCGAGCACCAACTTTAATGGTTACATAGTTGGAAATACTGAAATTACTGTTGAATTTTCGTTGACTCACGCGAACTGATGTTACACTACAACCGATTGTATTAATGCGATTTTATAAGCATCAAAGCATACAAAATAGCGAAAGAGGTTTTAATTTAACGAATGCGAGCTACGATAGGCATCGATAAGAACAATATTTACGAAATAAAACAGTTTAGCATATAATTATACACTTAAGATTTTAGCTACAGATAATTTACAACATGATGGAAGTAATCGAGGCAAGATAAGATTGTTATCGATACATGTTTCAGACATTATCGGCATTTTAAGCGTTTCATCGGACATTACGAAAGAAACGATAAAATACAATTTAACGCTCTTCTACCGAGTGTCGTATTAAAATGTCAGATACCAATAAAATAATAATTGCATTCAGTAATGCCAGAATAAGCAAACATAATCTTTTTATTCTTGTGATAAACATTATTTACACAACAGCCCTTGAACATCCATTCAAAATTGATATCCATTAAAAACGGGGTCATAGGACGTGGTGCGAAAAGCGTGTGCGATCAAAATGATGTGACATTCAGTTACAATACAACCGGGCGTCGGATTTAAAAGGGTGTCGTCCAACTGTCGACGAATGAATCGAAGCTAGAGAGAAAATAAAATCAATTCATTTTTTTAATGAAGCTTTAAAACAGACCCACGCCACGACACCTATATTACATAGGCTGTATTTTCTTTAAGAAATGAATAACTATATTTTTTATTACTAAAGTCTTTATAGTCGTTACTAGAAATGCAATATTCGCTTTGGGCTTCCGTTACTGTCCATGTTAGTGATAAAACATCTCGAGAGATCAGATTTATAATAATAAAGCTAACAACATATACCTAATAATAATTCCTTTTATCCTGATAAATCCTATAAAATCTAGGCATTCTTATGTTAATAAATCATCACAAAAACAAAATCTTCCATCGCTTATTCGCCTTCCTGCGGTTGTGCAACTTAGTAAGTAGCGACAGGGTCCAGCAAGGTAATAAGATAAACGCAAGGCGAGGACAAAAACCGCTTTAATGAGCTCGCGAGAATGTACACAGGGGATATTACACGACGGGCAGCGCCGCCGCGCCACTCCGGACCGGTTCCGCTCGCTCCAGTATTCATTAAAAGACCATTTTAATCTCTTTATGCCTTCTCAATTGTGAACGAATTTAAACAATGAACGGTTGTAAAAGTCAAATAAATTAATTCAAATCTTATCGTGATTGTTTTTTTGTTTAATTTTTATCTATGTCTCAAGGTAAATTGGATTAAAAGATCACAAGTCAATGTTTGAATTTGCATTTTTAATATCTAATTAGTATTAATTCTACCAAATATTTGTATATATTCCATCAAATTGGTTTTAGTTCGACGGCGGATTTAATTTAACGCCCAAGGCTTATTGTTTACTAACAGATAAGGCGTATTGCATCATTCTTGCGAATTTATGGGCACGACTTTTCTCAAACAGGCTATTAAAGTTATCGCGAGTAATATTGATATTGGTGCCACACGTTCACGTGTTACGTAACGACATGCAGCCGAGGTAAAATGTTTACCGATCTGTGTCTAAGACTTTCTAATGGTGGTTGGAAGCTTTTATCGGAGCTCGGAGCGAGTGCGAAAATTTAAACGACGTTTCGATTCGTTCCTAACTTACTACATCTAACACTACTTCCTAACGGTATTATTGCTGATACGTGTATTTTCGGAAATCGCAACGACTTTTTTCTATATTTTTCTTATCCTACGCTATTTTTCATCAAATACTGTAAACGTTTCATAAAGACAAATGAATGAACAAGTGTAAAGATATCTGAAGTAAGCCTAAACACATTTTAAAAAATAAATTGAAGCCGTTAGTTAATTATTCATTGAGAATATTAATTTTAAATAACAAATATATTTAAATCTCAGCAAACATTTCTAAAATATTTGCATAAGACGAACATAAATCATTCTAACTACATCATTTTAAAGACAGGTTGGTAACAAACTGTTCTGGATGTAATAAAGCAATTACCGCTTCTCCTCGCGATGGTGAAAGATAAGAGCGAAAAAAACGACGATCATTATAGCGTTAGTTTTTACTAGCGTAAGACGCGATGTTGTCTTGGGCGTTTCTATATAAATTACAAGTTTATTATGACGCGCAATGTGACGAGCGACGGGCTGGTGAGGTTGAGTGAGACGCGCGACGGGAGCGGCCAATTAAATGAGCGCTCGAGGATCGCTGCCAGATGAGTTATTCAGGCGTGTGGCCGTAAACACGTGATGACACTATAACGATCGCGGGGAGACAACACTTGCGCGATTGACGGACGCGATGGGCGTACGTCTTAATATATACAAACGTACAATGTAAGCACAAAGGCCATCTGTTATCGAACTCTAGAAATTCGAATGATTTATCTCGTTGAACAGATTTGAATGAAACTATGTGCTAGGCGTTATGCCAACATCTGCATTATAATTTGTATACCTACACGAAAATATGTTATATTTTTAAACAGTGTAGGCTCAGCAATATAATTCCTCTCCGTACATTACCCTAAAAATAAAAACACGTCAAAGAGCTCACGTACTTTATGTACGTCACGTTCTTATGCGATACAGGCTTTTCACAAAAGCCAAGCTAAGATAAGCTAGTTGTAAATAAAACTACTATGGAAAATCTTATTCGTTGCACATTTAACACATACTGGCAAAGTTAGTAATAGAAATCCACTTAGGAATCTCGAGTCAGCAATGCAATTCGCTCTCATTAGATTCAGCACACATCCAAAGCTAATAAGTTAGCCCAGCTTGTAAGTGGTCAGATTAAACTTTCTCTACATTTGGAGCTCTTTTATGCTGCAAGCGCACGTAACAGTTTAAATCGAGAGCAGAATGTAAGTATCCACCCGTGTTGGAGCGAGCAATTAATCCGACAACCGCACCCTCGAACGACTCCGCCTCGGATGTAATACGGTGAATCTCCGGCGAGCACCAGTGGGGAGCGGTTGAACGTATATTTAAACACCTGTCAACCCCCTCGTCTCTCCACGGGTCGCCTAACTTAGATTACTTTATAATAATTCCCCGAGATTTCACTCCAGACGGAATACATAAATTAGCTATTGTCGCGAAGTTGCTCCATCGTTAATGAATTAGGAAACTGGAAGTTGTTGAATAATAGGCTCCACACTACTCTACGCTGCTACAGCTTCATTACCGCTTCGGCGCGTATAATTTATAACAAACCTAGAACATTTTACGACGTAAATAGCGAGTGCTGAAACTCGAACCGTAAAGTCTTATCAGCTTACTCGAGCGGACGGATGCTCGTTCGTGGTGTACTCGATGTATTTTACGACTTTAAAAAGCTTTTACCTTACTGTTACTGAAATCACAGTCACAACATATGAAAACGGTTATTTACGATCATGTAAACGTGAAACGAAAACTGTATTGACTACAGTCTGGCGCTCACTTGCAATTCTATCAGATATACGATGAAAGTAAAACATATTCGTATCAAGATACGTTGCAAATATGTAATATGTATCCGTTACTGCATAGTAACAGTTATTTATTTAGCGTAATCAAAAGTTTTCCATTAAACACAGCAATGACAGCATAATTTTTGCAGTATTCAAAAGGTTCAAAGCGAGAAAGCATTTTTATAAAAAGAAAAGTAGATACAACGGTCTCGGAGCCAATCAAAACAAAGAAAGAAGCAATTGGAAGGCCAAGTAATCAGAAAGGAGCGGCACGATCGCGAACAACTTTGTACTTAAAGGTACACGAAAAGAATGAGACGAATGATACTTCTTGAAGTGAATGGACCAAAATTAACTAATTGGTCTTGGTTAGTAGTTTTGTACGTGGTAGAACCTTTGATTCGTATCCAGCGGCACCAACCCCACCCCTATTTCTGCCTAATAACAACAGTGTTAAGCGCTGCTGTATTCTGGTTTGAAGGGTATGCTAACGGAGACTTACTTATTCAAGACAATCCAAGTTGGTCCTGTGGGGCAGCAACGTATCTGTGTCGGATCTCAGGTAGGATTCTAATTTTATCTGGTGTTGATTGCAGATGTCCATTGGCAGCACTAGCCACTGACAATCAGGTAGACTGCATGTTCGTTTGCTACTTCCCTCAAATAAAAAAGCCTAATTGGTCTTGGTTAGCGGGGAAATAAAATAGTTTGTACAATGCAAAACAGCGAGATCGTCTTAGGCATGTGGCAGTGTTTAAAGCATTCCGGTGAACTTTGCGGTCGGCTAATTACGTCCCAGCCCGACTCACTCGCACACATGGCGACGAGTAAAGTGCAAATATCTAAACAGTTTATCTATTTAACGTGTCGTTTACACTCACGTCGCATTTCCTTTCACAGCACAGTTTAATGAATGAAAAATGTCAATTAAATACGCCAACGCAGAGTTTCCAGCGCAAATTACAGCCTATATTCCGCACGCGTTTCATATACGTGAAAGTATCATTTATATTCCCACGGCGTGTTCACATATGCAATCGGAACGCAAGCAAGTAATAACCATTTCATATCTCCTCAAACGGCGCGTCTCGGTCATGTTACATAGCAAAGCCGGCAGATTGCAACGGTGGTTAAAGGCGTTCCGTGCTCAGAGCGCGTTGACATGCGTTTATCAGAGCGAGAGCTCACACCGCAGCCGGGTGCAGTGACAAACGGAATCGCAGAGTGCATCCCGAGTGAGCTGCTGATCCGTCGAGAGATATCTCGACCTCAGCGTCGAGTGCTAACACTCGCCCGCCTACGGATAATTACGGCCCTTTGACGAACAGTCTTTGTACTGTGCGCTACGAAAGTGGCAACAATGTTTTTAGCTTTCAAAATGTTTGTGTCATTTGTAAAATGGAAACTGGACTAGAGGACTCGAACGTTGTACGAAATGTTTATGCAAGTATTTTTATCCAGCATTTTGAACGTTGCTTTGCTCGCTTCTATATTGTAAAGAGTACCGAAAGCTGTGCAGCGAAATTGTTTGCTTTACAACATTTGCTGTGATTTTTATTTGTTATATAAAAGTTATTTAAGAGATTTAGGAATAGTAGTAGCTTTCAGAGGTTTGTATACATCGTCAAAAAGATCGCAACGTATGGTCAGCCATGTTCAATTTAATATACTTTACTTACTAACCTTTAGCATGTCCTAATAAAATATAAGGAGTAGAGTATTGTGAAAGATTTCGTGACAAGAGACCCTTTTAATACACAAGCGTTCTTATTTAACACACTTGTCTGCGAAAGGGGATGCATACTGACATTAAATATTAAGGACCGCACAGAAAGTATTTTTGTTACTTTAACTTTTCTATTTTGTATATTTCGTATAACATTTTCCTCGAATACATAACATGGCCTAAAAAGCCACAATAATTCATAATAGATACTTGGCAGTGCAGCGATGCACCTAAAGTTTGAAGTCAATCAGTTTATAAGCGCAGCAATGTAATATGCCAGTAAGTTAGAACTAATTTGAGAATATCCGGCCGACGTGTCGACAGTGTAGATCGGCAAAGTTTGCAAGCTGGTAAGTTAGCGGACTATGTAAGGGCGGTGAGGAGGCCTTGTTATTGCACCCTCTCGGCCGCGCAAGGGGTTGCTCACTGTCGCACGAGATTAAGACGCTACCGCTTTAGCTTCGGTTGTTCTCGCTCTGAATAGCGTCTAGTGCACTCCTCTCTGTTCGCAGAGTTTAACGTGACACGATCGCTCGCATACTTGTCTGTCTACTGAGGGTGCGTGAAATGTGAGCAGAACACGGTGGTGTCATTTATATGATAATGGCTGCGAAAAATAAAGTCCGTGCCTTACAGAGACAAAGAAAAAGGAGGGATAAATGGTTAAATGGTACTAGACTTAAAAGCTCCGGGGATATTCAACAAAGAACTTTGATTAATAATCGTAATAGGGCCATATTTCAAATCTAGATAAGTGTACAAAGTTCACAGACAAAAAAGATCAAAAGAGCAAAAAGAGATCAAACAATACCACAATAAGCAAACAAATACAGTACACAATATTAAAAAGACACTTTGTCATGCCAAAATAAGTAATGTTAACAATAAAACTTGAAAAAGAAAATCAAGTTTAATACGAGTAGACATCTGAAATCGTTTATATCAGATTGTTATGTTTCACCACGCGAGTTATAAATAAAAGTGTTGAAGAAAAGCCAGATAAGACGGAAGTGAAATAAGTTTAACCGAACGAGAGAGAGCATTATCATTGGCTGCGAGGAACAAAGAAAATGGTGGAGAGCGAACGTACGAGAGTACTTTATAGGCGCGTAAATATGTTTTATATCCTTCTACTGTCTGTTATACACTGGCGCGCCGCCGAACCCCGCCCGCGCCGCCGCCCGCCGCCACCCTCGCCCCGAGGGTTGCTTCGCTCTCGGAAATGCCGAGCTTTAATAAAACATATATTTTTCCGAGCGAGGAAAATACTGGGGAAACTCGCAATTTGTTCTTTCACTTTATGCTCGTTTACAAGACAAAAGTGGAACATTCCAGAAACATTATGTTAATCACGCAGTCGGGTACATAGTTTATCGTAACTTATAAATGTCGTAATAATAACGAAACCTATGAAATAAAAATAATCCAGATGTGGTACGGCGGAGATTAAGGATAAGAGGAGCAATAAGTCGTAAAGCGAGGACGGTATTGTCGGCGTTCGTCGTATCGTTTATGTGGCGGTGTACGGCGGATCGTCGGGATTGTAGTGTAGTGGTGGTTAATTGTGTCGCGATGACCCTTATCTTGCGAGCCGCAGCACCGCAGCTCCGCCGTCGTGGGTGCGATTTATTGGGGCTTATGTCGGTACACCGCAAAATCAACCCTCCGACTTTAACGCTAATTATAACACGCCCTTACTACCAAGGTTTATTGCTTGTTATTGCGCTCGTGTTGCCCGCGCGACATTGAGAATTATGTCGACGACAGTATCTGTTACTGATATTATTGGACTGTGAACAATACCGTGTAATATAATAAAACAAGTTTCTGGTAGGGTGTTCATATTTTTCTTTCTTCATTCGTGAAACATTTCTTTCGGTGTATATTTATACATCTGAGTAAAATGAAGTAAAATATTATATTTAGGTGTAGGAGTAGTTAAAATTGCTCCGTAACAGACATAAATTTTCAATGAAATAATTTTACGTTTAAGACATGGGCTGACGATTAAGAAAATGCTGAAAACAAATTTGTATTTCGATTCTCCGCAGAAGATTAAATTATTTTCTTGTTGGTTTGAGTATTTACAAAGGGCCTTAAGCGACCGTGAGTGGAGAGAGTGCTATAGTCAAAACGTTCCGTGTAAGAGTGAAACCGCGAACTCCCACAGCGGCGCGCCCGTCTCCGCGCCATAAAATATTACACTAAATGAAAGAAGCTCTTTCAATTAACCGAGGCAGGTTTGCGTAAGGTAAATCCTGCCAAGAGGCGCCCGTCGGCACAGCAAATATTTCTTTCAATGAGGCTTCGCTTTAAATTTGTAAAGGTATTTAAACGGCTATTATTAAACAATCTGTTTACCTTTAAATGGTGCTTTTTATACGTAGCTTAACCTATTTGAGAGATCGTAAGTATTCAAAGCACAAAGTTAAAAGAAAATGAATATGTAAAGGCCATAAAAAGACGGTTGATCCATATTCAGTATCTTATTAATGGGTGTCAAATCTCCCCTTATGCCTCCGTGAGCCGAGATTGTGTTCGAGCCAGCCGGCAGGTCTAATCGACTAGAAGTGATACGCCACCTAATAAATGATGATGAGATTTATACGTAAAGGTCGAAATCAGGTTGTTTTTATCTTTACCGTGCTGAGGTAAGCTAATCGATTTAAATTAAGCAATATATCACCTGAAGTTTTGCTGAAAATGCCACAATTTTTTTTTACATCACATTGAGGGAGGACCGTGGGGCATACTCGACCACGCAGTTCCAATGCGGCGCAGTGACTACTCCGCGTCTAATGTTTTCTAACCGCTTATGACTTAAGAGACCATGTCTTCGATATGATATAATGACAGCTGTCCAATAACAGCCATAGTGTTTTTATAAAATATGTTTTTAAATTACATTGGAAAAAATTAACTATTTCTGTATTAAATGTCCGTCTGTCAAATATAAACTTACATAAACAACCTGTAAGTGTCTAATAGTTTTATATTCCCATAAAGATGTATAACAAAAAAAGAATCTAACTTCAATGTA
>DWRA01001446.1:0-17069 GCA_018250295.1 Spathilepia clonius
GAGATAAACTTAACGAGGCATTCCAACTTAGTCCTCAGGGGTAGCACCGCATCTGTGTTCGACTTCAGTTGGGATTCAAGTCTTATCGTTAAAAAAAAACCTCGTATAGTGTAGTATAGTATAGTAATATTAAATTAATCCTTCAAGAATAATGGACAACAAACAACGAACGAATCGAATATGACAATTTCGCTTGCATGTATGTATGTAGTAATGATTTCACGGTTTACTCTTATCCACTCTTACTAGTATTAGAATTATACATATAGATATTTTAATCATCAATTTAGTTAAAATTAGCCACAATTTATATATAGGTACATATAGGCATATTAGCAGTTATAGGTACTCATGAAAATTGGTTACACGCATGGACGAGTAGGAACTAAATTTTATGAGCTAAATTTACAGTTGATTACCTACACTCGGCGAAATAATGCTAATTTAAATAATAACGTAGATAAGCGAACCTATTCATGTATGTATCTGAATAAGATTTTTTTAAACTAGTATGATATATTGAAAAAAGATTAACAATTCAAAAACATAGGTACTCAGGATTAAACAACAGAAGCATCGTTTTACTCATGATGGTATGGCTGTCTGGATTTATTTATCACATAGAAGTAACGGACAAACATGCAGTCGTTCTGATATTAGGTGGTCACTGTCGGCTGAAACCTACTCTACGCAGAGCATACCAGATATCAACCACAGATGCACTCTTGAGCACTAAGATGGTCGTCTCATATATAAGTTAGTAAGTAGAAAGGAGTGGATACGGGCCACTCCCTTCTACTGAAACGCTAGAAATAGATGTTAAGGTTAAGGTTGAGTATTTCTTACTAACCAATAAACTATGCTACATTTAATATTCATGTTATAATCAGTTTGTTAGCGAATTTTATAACTCACTCTCGTTGTTTCATAGAAGTCAGAAAATATCGTCCCTTAAAATATCATTAATGTCTACACGAATATCAACTTTCAACACAAAGTAACACATCACTACTCTCAAGACATTAAGTTACCATTTTATGGCCATATCTTATGACAATATTTTAAGTGTCAATGTATGGCTCATAAATATGGCGTGACTGCAATATTGCATTTATGCTCGTTTGCAACGTCCCCGCGTGTTGTGATGTCAAGTCATAATGTGAATCTCTAAGGGAAACTTCCATTAACTCTGTTTGATAAATATTGCGACGCATCTATTAAAATTGCAGTAAAATCATTATGACTAATTAGTTCGCCTCGTGAGCACCTGAATGATCACTTACCATCAGAGGGACTTAAGCTCGTTAGCTGCTTCACTTTTACGACAAACAAAAATATCGTATATTCCAGAATATCTTGTATTTCAGTACAGTCAGTTCACAACGAACAATTTCAAAAATCATGTGATAAGTAGTGAACAAACATTGTTAGAATAGAATCGAAGCAATATGGCGCGAATATTGCCATTTCGCTGTTGACGAAGCTGTTTCCGTTCGGACGAATAAATTTCGCGTCATGTGGTACGGTCACTGACAAGCGGGTGCTGTTGACAGCCAATGTTAGATGAGCCCGTGCATCGACCGCTTGCTCGATGTTGTGTTTTGATTTTATTACTATTCTGTGTAACTCTATGTATATATCACAGTTCATTTTTATTTTGTGTTGTGTTTATGTTATAAAGCAATTTGCATTTAGTGATGAATTGATTTTTATATATTTTTAGTTAATGCTATTTATTGGTTATTATTTTATAGCCGTGATATACAAAAAAAGAAAGGCCGTTTTAATTTTATCGTTGAATATATTTATGTACCTACACTATTACGAGGAAAAAATCGACATATTTAGACCCCCAAAAACAGTTATTCTTTAAAATAATCCTTCTTTTGCAGTATTTTTATGTTTTGTCGATACAATGTTAGACTATATGAGAAATTCTGTACTTAAGTTAAATATTGATAGTTAAGTAGAAAAGAAGGAAAATGATATATTTACTACGTGTGTGTATATATACAGGTATGGGTTATATTCTGTGTATGTTGTGCGTGTCTTGAACAAAACTAGTAACAATATTGACAAGCATACTAACATTAACGAACGCCCCACTTTCAGTGTAACAGGGCACATTCCCTAAAATTATAATCTCGACCTCGATTCTCGTCTGCACAATAGCCTGTTTTAAAGTTAGGGCCTTAATGATTACTTCCAAGTGCACCTTAATTGTTTTTCTCTGCTTTAAAATGCTGTAACATGTCAAGACAGAAATACCTGACTTTTTATTTTCAGCTACAAAATAAAATTTAAGTCAAGAAGTTATAAATTGTAAAAAATCTTGTTTAAAGCGATTCGCCTAGGTTAATATGTAGTTTGGGGCAATAATTATAATAGTAAAATATTTAATTCACTGCGGTTATTTCTAAGCAAGTCGGAACCGGTGTTAAACCATAATGAAGAATATTTTTAAAGATTCGTTATTATCGTTAATTTAAAACTCATGCGTCATATTTTATCTACATGAATAGGCACTAGATTTTCTAAGCTTTCTTTGACGTTTTTTCTGATTCCTTCTTTGAAACGAATTTTTCGATTATGTATGAAACGAGATACTCTTTACGTTAGTTTAATTCATGTGTCACGAGCAGTTTATGAAGAGTATATTGTATTTTAATGAATATGTTAAGCAAAGGATCTTTGTACTTTTTGTACATTGTATAAAATACATTTAGTAATAAAATGTAGATATGAATAAATCAAAGAGATTGTAAAACTTCGAGAACACAATAAAACTGAATAATATAAATATGTTACATATATTTACGTTGCCACAGCGTGGAAGTTAAAAAATGTAAAATGGTACAAAGCAATACAAAATGATACCATCAAAGGGCTGTCTGAAATGAAAGACAGATAGGTTTTATGATAATAGATGACATCTGATTTGCTATTCATTGAGGATTTGGGTCGTACAAGGACCTCGAGGACGACGGCACAAGGGACTAGAGATTCCTTTATTTATTGTGTTTAAAAGTAAAATCAGTTGGTTTACCCTTATTTTCTATTTGACGGAATGTTTAATTATATTCTAACCAGTGCGTTACACTTTCTATATTAGCATCAACGCTTAAAAGATATATATTTGGTTTAATTAGTTTTTAAAAGTATAATATTCCGCTGCAAAAAATGCGCTAAAAAGCATTATAGGCTGCGTTAAAACCAATCACGACACAGGTAATCTAATTGATGAAATAGCCTATATAATTCGACGAGTAGATACAGGCATTTTTGGAAAATAAATTGTAAGTACTAGGTCACAGACGAATGTTGTTTTAATATTATCAATGCGTGTAAGATAAAAAGTCTAAGTTTTTCAAACCGGCTTGGGAGTAGTTTTTTTGTGTTTATCAAGTCATTGTCTTTGTGGCTTGTACGTTTTGATTTACCCACTGAGGGTCTAAATTCTGAGTATTAATGTCGTTTGTACATTGCTGATTTTGTTCCTCGCACGTGTTACATTTTCGTAAGCCTAGAGAAATGGAAGGCGAATTTTTGCAAAGCCACGACTAACATAACTTAGGGAGGCTGTTTATTGGTAGCTACTGTGTTGTCTTGATAAGAAAACGTTATGGCTATAGCTGACGGCTTTCCCTCCGGCTTTCCTGCGTAACAACATGGCGGGAGGGTAGCGTTTTTCTCTTGAGTCACTTTTAATCTACGCTCTCTACTTTATTGCGACAGATACCACCTCAGGTTTGTATGTCATTATGCGAAAAATGTTTTCGTAGCGCAAACTCCCCACCGACATGATTTATTATTCTGCCGCATATTTTGTAATAAGAACTAGGTGAAAAATTTATACATTACCTGTGAAACCAACGTTTTGGGCTTTTGGATATTGGTATTTGTTGACCTTATCATTTGCGCTTAGCTTAGAACTTTAATAAGAATAACAATGACCTTATAATATTTTACAACTTATTGAAGATGAAAATCTTTACTAAATATTTTACGTCTAACGAGATAGGTATTTTGTCAAAAAAATAATAATGTCTATTTTAACAACATTGTGCCTTGAATTTAAAAGCTGTGTTAAAATAAAATATGCTAAAATTTTATATTGATAAGTACTCGTTATAAATATTTTAATTAGATTACAAGATTAATAACGTTTCGTAAGTTAGTTTGGTAACAACAGTCGGTTGGTCTTGGTCCCCGCGTAAATCAGCCTGAATAACGCGGCTCCATTGTGAATGGTTCAGTGCTAAAGTGCACTTTGCCGAATTGCCTGGAACCCTTAACGACTTGCGCCTTTAAATCAATATGTCTTGCGAAATAAATAGTTCCTTATCTTGCTCGTTGTTCTCAACAATGTAAGAAATTTAGGAAATTTGCACATTTATATATGGAACTAGCTGAGCCTTGCGGTGTTTCCAGTTTTTTTTATAAAAAATTAACATATAACATGTCATAAATATAACTAAAATGTTATAATTTCAACATTTTGTAACAAAATAGGGCGTGGTAGATTACATGCGTTTTAATTGTTTTATCTCTAACACTAAATAATTTTTTAAATAAAATGTTGCCGTTGTTATTCCTTCTAACATTTACCTGCTAGTCCATACGTAAAAATCGGTATACCTATTTTACTTCAAACAAACAGACAGACAGACTGAGCGTAAGCCACAAAAAAACTTAATAATGGTCTTTTTGTTATAAGTATCGTATGTATATTCATAAGCATTTATTAACAACAGTTATTATTATATTACAAACAAGCACTTAATTTTTTTATGTAGGTATTCATATTTTTAAACATATAGATTTATTACCATGTTGATTTTAGTAAGGTATACATTAATTTCTAGCCTTTTATGCTTATTAAAGTGAGAAAAGCCCTTGTGCCTTTTTAAAAATATACCTAGTTTAAACTAAATGGGATAAAATTAAACTAATACCTACATTTGATGTACAAAAGCGTGGAAGGGTCTAAAATTATATATTTTTATGGATGTACACTAACGTCTGAAATAAAAGTTTATTATTGTTATTATAAAATTTTCTTTCCTTCCTTCAAACCAGAACATAGCAGCGCTTAACACTGTTGTTATTAGGCAGAAATAAGTGTGGCGGTGCCGCCGCCTGAGTTGAACTACAAAGGGTTCTACCACCTTTAAATGAGTTAGTATCTACCAATATAGACAAGTTTGGAGAAGGATAAATTTAAAATTACTTAGAGAGATGAATTCTTAGTCAGATTTTAAATCTCAATCGTATTTTACAGTGTTAAAAACAACTTCAGTTAGCTGTAGAGGTCTAGCTGGGATCTTCACGATGCCTCTGAACGACTAAATCAGACTAAATTATGCGGCTTCGTTTCAAATTCTGCTTACCGAAGTGCACTTTACCGAAATTCCTTTAAAACTTTTATATGACGTGTATAAAAAAGTAGTAAGCTAAGTAAAGATCCTTACGCCGAAGCTTAACTTCTAAATAAGTCTGGAATACGAGAAAAATCATAAGAGTTTTGATATTTATGTTGATATACCTAAGCTTATTAAGATGATATGCGAACATTTGCTTTAATTTACCGAGTCTGCAAAAATTATTGCATTAGTATTGTTTTCTTTTAGTGATTTTAATAATATAAGAATTACTTTTCATTGTACAAATAATACATTATCATTTAATAACGCTCAAATGTGGTAACATTGTTAGTCTAGTGATATAAACTCTGTCCTCACGCTGCGGGTCCGAGGTTCAAACTCTTTTGATTTAACCCCCTATCGGCTTTATGTGCGTATTACATACTAATCATCACATGCTTTTAAAGTGAAGGAAAAATCGTGAGGAAACCTATGATATGCGCGAGAGATCTTAAAAAATGTGTCAAAGGTGTGTGAAGTCTACCAATTCGCACTTCGCTGGCGTGATGGTTTACAGTCTAATCGTTCTCATTCTGATAAGAGACCTATCCCCAACAGTGTATGTAATGGGCTGATGATAATGACGATGATGAATGATAATATTCATAATAATATGCATCAGACATGAGTAAATATAATGTAACAAAGGCGAATCAGTGAGTGCAATGTTGCTCCGAGGACAAAATATCATGCATTATGTATCACTGCCGTTGGTGCATTAGCGTTTATCAACACAACAGACGACAAAGTTAGGCTTGATTAATAGTTATATAACTACTAACAAAGTTATGGTGCAAGTAAGTTTGTTTAGTTACACGTAAACTTTATGTAAAGTGAAATTATAAGATTAAATATAACTACCTACCTGTAGCTAACGTCAAGTAGAACTTCAATCTTATTTGAGGTTGATAACAGATGCTCATAGGCGGCAGTGGCCACTTACTATAAGGTGGAACGCATGCTCGTTTGTTTTTATTATAAGAAAAACTAGACCATAACAAGATATTTATATACATGTTTCAAAAGTAGTCAAACCTACTAAGGTTTACATTATTTTATTCCTCAAGTAATCGATATATTTACGTGTTTTGTTATTACGCAAATTCTAAGATATGTCATAAATGTCTTTTTTTGTTTCATTGAGTAGCAAATGAGCATGCAGACCACCTGATGGTAAGTGGCAATTGCCGCCCATGGACATTTGTAATCCACCTTAGATAAGACTAGAATCCTACCTGAAGTCGACCACAGATACGTCACTACTCCTGAGAACTAAGTTGGAATGCCTCTGAAAAGTAAGTCTCCCTTACCACTCCCTTCAAACCAAAAGACAACAAAACTTAAGACTGCTGTTATTAGGCAGAAATAAGTATCAGGCAAGATTAGACAGAAATAAGTATCACAACAGGGTCCAACCACAAAGGGTTCTATCACCTTCTAATTATTTATTTACATTTTATTGATTTACTCCTATATTGACATAGGTGGGTACAAAAATGTGCAATAAACTACAGGATACGTAAAACTAAATGAAACTTACTTAAGCATGTCATTTAAATACCTATTCAATACCGCAAGTAGCGTAAAGGTGCGTCCACATCTGGCGAATGTGCCACGAATATACAGCTTGCGAGCCGTTTGCAAGCTGCGCGTGTGCAGTCACGGCAATGTTTGGTGCGCTTCTTTAACGCAACTCATGCAAGACTCGTATAAATGTGTACAGCGCTTAGGTTGCACGCGAACTGCGCGCGGGCAGCTCACGAACAAAAACGCACGCGCGTAGCTCGCTAACGGCTCGCGAGCTGCACATTCGCGGCACACTCACCAAATGTGGACGCACCCTAAGACACGTTTGAACCCTTCTGTCTGCAGAATTCACGCTGAAAGAGTATTATTAAATTATGCCGTGACGCACGTTACTTGTACGAGTTCTGTTTAGGTTATAAATGGCCATAACACACTTATTTATTCCGCAAGATAGCATCTTGTATTGTTGTAATGCTTGCAGTCCACCTGCTGGTAAGTGCTCATTGTCTATAAACATTTCCAATATGATTAGAATCATATCTGAGAACGACCACAGAAGCGTTGTTATCCCTGAGAACTAAATTGGAATGCCTTACCACAACTTTAAGAAGAAAATCACAACGACCTAAAATTCATTGCATTTTTCTACTACTAACAACTACTCGTGTTGAAAGCACGGAATAACTCATTTTCGTGTCTAACCTTTTCTCGTGATAGTCCTTTTGCCTTTCCAGAGACGATCAATACAAATTGCAATTGTTTTTATGAAGACACGTAGAAGTAAACAAAAAAGGATTCCAACTTGATTTAGTATTAGCAAATCACTGACCACTAGATATAACCTCAGTTTAATTGCATTAGCCATCTAACACTAGGTGACTAATCGTATGCTACTTCAAGTCCATAAAAAGATTAATTCAATCCAGCCCATGTATCGTAAACATAAGGATGTCGCACCGAAGGTTGCATTGCCACTAGGGCTGTCCAAACTTTTAGAAAAAAATGTTATCTTTGTAAAATAAGCAAGAATAATACACAACGCCCCTAGAGTAGGTATTACTATATTTTAAGAGAAATTAAAAAGATAGGAAAAGATGTTAGTTACTTATTTTTATCTTTAGCAAAATGTCGATATCGTTAAATAATATATTCAAAGATAACTATATTCTCGGTGCGGTGTGTATTATTTGCTTCATTATATTGAAAAATATAATAAAATTTTATTTAAAAATGAAAAGGAACTAAAAGATATTACTTCATTTTGTGTAATACGTGTATATCTTTTCAACTGTTTCAATAATAGTAAGCTGACAACCCTAATTGCTACTACTTAGTGATGTAACTTGGCCTTGTCCCCTAAATAGATATAAATAAAGAAACCCGTTCAGGCATTACCTAGAACATACCACTTTTAGAACAATGGGAAATAATTTCAGATGTTATCCGTCAATGGCGTCTGATAATTAAGTTAATCTTTAAGGTTCTACTCCAATTTTGTAAATGAGACATACAGTGAATATATATTTTTTAATTAACAAGTAGTACAATTGTTTATAGTTCAATGGCGGTAGTACAATTTTCAGAACGTGAATGTTCTGTTTGCTGTTCTATAAATGCAGATGTACTTATAAGGCATATATAGTCCTAAAGGGTAGTAAATAACACGTGTATGACCAGATGCTTCTCCCTGGGCAACAATGGTCAGGAAACATCAGGTATACCATCAAATTAAAATTAAAGGTGGAAGAATCCTTTGCAGTTCGACTCCGGCGGCACCACCGCCACACTTATTTCTGCCTTATAGCAGCAATCTTAAGCGCTGCTGTGTTCTGGTTTGGAGGGTGTGTTAAGGTAGATAAACCTAACGAGGCATTCCAACTTAGTCCTCAGGGGTAGGAACGCATCTGTGGTCGACTTCAGTTGGGATTGTCCATGGGCGGCAGTTGCCACTTACCTTCAGGTGGACTACATGCTCGTTTTGCTACTCCATTATATAAACAAAATCTACTTTCGTGGTTTTGTATAGAATGCATTTACAAGCACACGTAACTTACTACAAAATTATGGAAACTTCCTTATTTTCTTATAGTTTTTTAATGACTGCGTCTAACTGTTCAATCTGTGGCAAACGTAATTCATTTACACAAATATCTACGCTTTAAAGTCGCAAGGTTACGCCATGAGTACCTACGTCTAGTAATTAACAACCTGTTGATTTGAATTACTTTACACTAAACGTTACTCTTATTTAATACTCCCGTAAT
This sequence comes from Spathilepia clonius, assembly GCA_018250295.1. NCBI lineage: Eukaryota > Metazoa > Arthropoda > Insecta > Lepidoptera > Hesperiidae > Spathilepia > Spathilepia clonius. Next base: position 9,215 of record DWRA01001446.1, read on the forward strand.
ATCTTACGCAACCTCAATACTACGGGAAATGGTATTGTCTAACGTAACAAGATAACAAACAGCGATGCATTTGTAAACTAGACAAAATCAATATTCGAACGCACAGTATACTTCCTCTGTACAAGTTTGGGTTCTTCACTATCTTCAAATTCTTTATCCCCATTATTTGATTATATGTAAATGTTACGTGTACAGATTTCTTAATGTGGGCTCGTGTTAGGAAAGTCATAGATTTCGAACACGTGTATATTTACTCAAGTGGTTAATTCATGTCTGTTTACGATTCTTCCTAAGAATTCCAAATATTTTCCACCAGAACCCCACTGCGCATGTGCAGTAGCTTCATCTCAAGCTGATTTCAGTCTTATCTCCTTTAACCAAGGTATGTTTTATAATACAAGCGACTCAATTTCGAAACCCCTTAAACGCACCACGCATGCCTGGCAACCTATCCTCTTTAATGCTACACAGTTCCATGACAGTCCTCTGAACTACTGTTTACTTTCGGCTTCAGTTGTTAGAGTCGCTTTCAAGATCCGCACTTCGTTTGGAACTGTGTCGTCGTTATATTTAATCAGCTGTCTGTCCCCAATTGATAATTCAGTTAGTGGTGCTCAGTCCGCCGGTTTTACACCTGAGCTAGACTTTTACTGTAAACTGAAACGAATTTCGAGTATTTTTTCTATAAACGGTGCTAAGTTCTCTGTGATTGTGTTAGGAAGTGAAGTTCTAGTGTAATTCTGCGTGTTTACAAGTGAAGGTTTCGTTCGTTGCCAGAGTAACCGATTTTGGGAGCCCTAATTTTACGTCAATGTTATCTTTCTTGCCTTGAAACTCAAAAGGTCAATGAGTTCATTATTTTAAATGGCAAAGAACCAACTCGTTTCCTCCAATGGCAATAAATAATGCATGTGCAGTATGAATACGAGCGGGGGGAATTTCCGAACAAATCGATAGGCCGCTTAATTAAATTTGTATCCAGTGATTCATGGAACTAATTGTAAATAATGTGTTGTTCTCTTGTTGATCATATGTGAATACTTTGTACTATTGACCCATATTAATAACATTTGTTTTTTTGTACATAAAACTATCACATGAAGGATAACGATACACAATTTAATGCTATCAAATGAAATTAAAGAGTTTGTTATTAGGTACAGATTACAAGATGGATTATTTAGGGTACATACATATTCATATATGGTACAGGGTTTCCCATATGTATTTACACATGATCTATTCTTACGTTTATTATCTTCCGCCATTCGGTTTTATCTTCCGCTATTTTAACTTTCTCATCACGATACTATTACTTACGCATCAAACAATAAACTCGTTAAGCAAATAAAATCTCATTTAGAAATAATATCTTTTTTAATTTATCGGCAAAGTTTCTGAGTCAATCAAGTGTATTGCAATATTGCCATTCTATCGTTATCGTTAGCCGGGGGCGTAGCGATGTAATCTGACCTGTAGCTGGATGGACACGCAAGCCAGTCGTCAATACCACGCCTCGATTTTTGCACGATTTCAACCTGCTCTGTTCTATAAATAACTTAATGTTAAGCTCCACCTGCGAAATTACCAGATAAGGTAGAATATAAATCATAATTATGGAAATAATTAAATTACAAAATGAAGTATTCTTCGGTTTTACCTCCAAAATTTGTGTATACTTAAAATTCGTTAACGTTATACTGTAATTTTCTTAAAGTAACTGAAATCAACAAGTTAGTTTATAGACACAATTCCACATTTGTGCAAATGCAGATTCGCAACATCCAAAAACCTATTTAAGCTAAACTTTCCACTTACAATTCCGTCGCTAATGGCCAGCCCACGTGTAAACCGTTAGATAATGAAAATTCTCCACAGAACAAGGTTTCAATAAATCCGTTTCCTACATGCAAATAGAACTCGTGACTGGTTGTCATGATTGAATGCAGAACTGAAACAAATTCTTCGAAAGCCAACATTTTACCTTGCTATCTGAATGATACCTGTTGAATTCTATTAATAGCTATACCAGATTTATTGTCTCTATAAACAGTAGTTATTTCAAGACTGTCGTATCTTATTTATCGGTATTTATGTGTTAGTACCTCAACCGGTAGCTGCTCAGCAACTAATCATCAAACTATCTGGTTTGTCGGTTACCCATTACTGAGATCATATATATCACATTTTTTAAATATACGAAAGAACTTCAATAAGATTAATAGTACCTAATTGTACAGAATATTATTATTAATGTATTCGGGAAGAAAAATGTATACATTATCATTTGAAACTAAGAGTTAGAGATATGTACTTATACTTAAAAATAGACAATAAATTCCAATTCGTTGAAAAAAATCTACTTCTTGATTAATCGAATTGTAGATAAAGCAATCTATGATTTGCTATTACATTTTGCCGAATTTCTCTTCTAATCTTAATTAACATCTTTCGCAGATTTATCGTTTCTATCCTAAGCAAATTTTATTTAAATTAAATGTTCAAGTCAAGGTTATTCTTAGTAATGAGGTTTTTCGAGTTTTTCCAGCCTTGAGTATTATGTCAGACGATCAGCAAATATTAGCACTCATCTTTGGTCAAGATGATTAGCATGTTTTTTCCTGTGATAATTCTCCACTAACGGTCTGTGTAATGTCCTATCATTTGTTTTATTACTATATTTGTGTATTTCGGCCTCAGTTTAATGTAAGGTTACGGTTACCGAATCTCGCGTTTTTGTGAAGGTTAGCTGTATACATTAAGAAGTTCTAAAAGTACGCCAATAACTGGCATGTTCTATTGCCAAATTTTTGCTACCTACAACTTACTCCAAAGTCCAAAGACGTTATTTGATTGAAAATTTGTCTAAAGCAAGGTCGTTATGCAATCAATGTTTGTCATATATAAATGTATTGTATAATTCAATTTACGAATAGTAATTGACAACTCAATATAGATATCAATTACTCAACTGCATAACCCCATTTGATCTGCTAAAATGTTCGATCGTCTGAAGCATGAAGCAATTATGGCAATATTTAGATCACAGATATCTGAGATTTAGATACATGTAACAAGTATAAAGGCCCCCAGCCGTGCAATCTGATTCATCAATCACAACTGCACTCGTTGCGTTAGTCACTGAAAACTATTGATCATATCGGCGTTATTTAACGTTAGTGTCTGACCTCTAACATTTAATACTGAGAAAACATTCACTAGGTCTCTGTCTCAAACCTGCCTAGACGGAGTTATGTTTACGATCTAATTCGTTTCTTGATTATGCTAACAATGTGTAATTATAGGTTTTTTTAATGTTGTCTTCATAAATTTTATAAAGTTAAGTGTTAAGGTGTTTATGAGATAGCTCTTATTAAGTTGCGTACTTAATGCTCACTTGGGAGGAGTCCTAAAAGGGTGCCGCACTAGGAGGACTCCGGTTGTGTTCCGTTAGAGATACCGGAATCCTCCACTAAGCGCCAAGGACCACTGCCGATTGGGTTTTTATTGGGTAAAAATCCTAGATAACTTGGTGCCGCTCCGATAAAAGTTTTTCTCCCATGAAAAAAGGTGTTATTAAGGTAGTTTCCAGTGTCACATTTCATTTACTGTATTGTTGTTTAGTTATGTATGATTTATTACAAATTCAAAATATGTAGTAAAATAACAGTAATATGTCATTTGTACGTGAAACTCCTGTAATGGCGTTAAACCTGGCTACATTACAAAGAATGGAGAACAGCGATTTATATCGCATGTCACGGTCTAATGTTGAGCGATGCTGGTACCGTAATTACCATGGCTCTAACAACTCTTATCTAATCTGGGCTCAGGGCCACGGTAAATATTAAAATCAAATATTGTAGATGTAGCTACCACGTTGCACGTGACATCATCGCGAACCATATTGTCTGATAAATATTGTATTTGCATACATTGTATTGTGACAAACTACAACGTGGATGTTTTATTTGATAATTGTTATTCAAGATACAAGGGGTTTTTATGTCCGTCATTTTAAATTTGTATCAAAAACCTTTGCCAAATCAATAAATGTATTTAAATTGTGATTAAGTCTCATTCACGCAGAAATTAGTGATTAACATCCATATGTTTCTTGCTCGGAAGAAAATATAAAACTTGTGGGGAGGTCCCACTAGGTTCACTACTTGACCCTATTTTCTTTCTTTATAACTATAGGCTGTCCCCTTTTCCATGCCTATGAAAAATGTATTTTACTTAGTATCCGAATTAGGTCAACTATTTTACAAAATACTTTTAAATGTGGCTTGAATTTTTCATTGCACGAGTATTGTCTGTTTATAACAATAGAAAAGTTAAATTTTAATCTTTTCTCATATTGTTCCGGGTGATGTCCGTATTGTTGGTCCCTATTGTTGTCGTATAAGGCAGAATAGTCGTAACTCGTCGCTTATTTCAAACTATCTGATATATTTTATCTGTGTATCAACCTGAGATATTGTATAATAATAAAATTAATCCTAGTGCGAGTATGTTTAATTTCAGTATTAATTCATTGTAATTATTAGTAACTACAGTCATACCGTTACTGCTACGATTAAATAATGTTTAAAGAAAAATAATGAATTAAATACATGTGTATCAGAGATACACAATATTAAGCGCCGAAACACAAAATTTTACAGAACTGACAAAAAGGCGCGGCAAACATACATCTTTGATATAGGATTATTTCATTTAACCATTCTTTTCGCGATTTTAATTATGTGAATGATTTTAGCTGTTACCTCCGAGGTACAGATATTTTATTGATTATTATATATCACGCAGGAATACCGAAAAAAATCATGACGTGTTGTGATTAAATGTTACTGTATCTTCAGAAATTTCCGGTATATTTAGTTTTGTTATTACGAACAAATATTTAACGTGGTTTTAAAATTTAAAACTCGTATCATCCAAAACCTGTTGCTGTTGCTTATCGGTTTTTCCATCAGCTATTTTTGCACTAACATCGTGATTTATTCATGGTGTGTCAATCGTGATCGCACGCGCGGAATACTGATGAGATTCCTGACGTTGGATGGTGTCATTAGAAATTGAAATGTTTTACGTCACATCCGGAGTCATTCCGGTCACGGTCAACCATGGAAAGGGTTTCATCCTTTACCTTTCAATAGCCTCCTTTGAAGACCCTGGCTTAAGTTGTTTTCTTACTTCGGGTTCTTGATCTTTCTGAACGACTTTTTCAGATTTGTCATTTAGTCTATTTGATTGTGGCATTTGCAAGTATTTTGCTTGCGCCTTGTGTATGTATGTTATACAATTTCTTATATAAACACAAAAAATGTTACTGATATACTATTAGTGTTAAATACTGTTGATAATCATCTTATCACTTGCGTCATTTTATTAAGATACTACACGGTTGGAAGTGGAACAGTCTGGTGGTATAAATTTCACTCTGAGAGACCTAGGTTCGAATCCTCATTACGTACCATATGTGTTTTAGAAATTAATTATCACTTGCCCTATGAGCGAAAAACATACCTACAATTTTTTAAAAGCGTGTGAAGTATATTTATCTGCACTTCTCTACCGTATTGGACTATCACTCTACTCATTTCTATCTCCCGTTCACATGCTCAGAAGAGAGTAAAGCCTATCAGCGAGATAGCAAAGGGTAGATGAAGAAGTATTGTAAGGAATATACGAATTGGCAACACAAGACTGGCGAGTGATCGCATCGTCCCACAAAACCGGTTCGCGGCGATGGCGTTGCGAATTCTTAACCGGTTGCAGATCCAATTTCGTAACACGGACGTTTTATTGCTGGACGAAAAGGGACATTTGCGTAATCGTGATTTTTTGTCGGATATTGAATAAGACTTTTACGATCATTACAGCAGGTGCATGACCGAATTGTCTCATTACGAACGAAAAACGTGTAATTATTTTACGAGTTCCTTTAATTGCAACCTTATTAAAAACATTATAACCTATTTAGTTTGTTTAACGGTTTTAGGGTCATTTTTTTCCTGCACTATGTTCTACTTGATCTCTCGTAAGGGAGTTCTTTGCTATTTTTTTTTATAATACGACAAATTTGAATGTCGTACATGATATTTGCATGTGATGCAACGTAATTTTTGCAATATCTGGTAAGTTGTGATTACTGCAAATTGGAACGCGATGCAATTTATTAAAATTAGCATTTCAGTGCAATATTGCAATATAATATTAATCTAAAGTCAGTCACTAAAGAGTAATCATCGTGTGAAAGTGTTTCTGGTGAAATATCTCGAACTGGAGTTAGAACTGCATATTTTATTACTGTAGAGTAAACGGTGCTTAACTTGTAAAGTTTCTAATCTATTTTGGTGTTTGCGTTTATAGTTCTGCACGGACTCATAAATCATATAAGCTCTTTCCTTATGAATTTACATTGTTAATAAAGAAGTCCAAGGGTTATCGTAAATGTTTTAAAAGTGATAGAACCTTTTGTAGTTCGGCTCCGGCCGCATGCCACACCTAGTTCTGCCTAATAATAGCAGTGTTAAGCGCTGCTGTTTTCTGGTTTGAGGGTTTGGTAAGATACTTATCCGAGGCGTTCCAAATTAGTCTTCAGGGGTAGTAACGTATATGTAACTGACCTCAGGTATGACTAATTTTATGTGGTATCGATTACAGATGGCCATGTGTGGTAGTTGCCACTTACCGTCAAATAGTTAGTGACATTAAAAAATATATAGACTGCTTGCTCGCTTGCTACTTTTATAATGTAAAAATGAGCAAGTTTCATTTAAACAAAGTTACTAATATTATTTGGTACATTAGGTATATATAGTAAGCAGTGCGGTAACCTAAGTGATTCATTTCATTCCATTCTCATCTCATTGATGTCGTTGGATACTTGTGAGGGATTCAAATCAGTGAATGACTTCCAAGGGGTGACGAATGCAATGATATTATTATACAACATAGCTCATAACTATCGTATTTTATATCGGTTTGGTTTGCTTTAATTGGACTGAGCATCAATGAAATATAGTAACAATGAGAATATTTATTTTCACTGTATTAGAACATTTCCTTTCCAACTCCTTATATAATAAAATTATCTCAAGCTAGTGTTCAACTAGCAACTGTTACAAAAGCCGTAAAGATCACAATCTCACCAGTTTTTCTAAAGACACTCTGAGATAACTTTATTTTCTCTTCAAACCTTCCCACGAACTTTAACTTTCTCACCCGTGAGAATTGTTCTCTATACTAGAGTGGATTATATTCCGTCCCTCTCAGATTTACGAATATGGATAGAGAAGGATAACTTTTGTCCGATTTTGTTCCATTCGCGTGACTTATCTTGGTTGTTTATGTCATTAGCATCTTAACTTATTAAGTATTATGTGCATCATCCATTTCTACATTCCCTTTTGTTTCTTCTACCTCATACCTAGACAAAGTCATTTTTTATAATATGGAAGTAGCAAGCTTGCTACTAGTCCGTCTGATGGGAAATGGCCGCTTCCATCCATGACTCTGCAATCAGCCCCATATAAATTTGAGTCCTATCTAATGTCGGCTACAGATGCTTCTCCAAGATGAGAGAGTCAGATGTAAGTCTCTCTTACGAGATCCTTTAAACCTGAATACAGTAGCACTTACACTGGTTGTGCAGGTTTTTTTTATATAATGGAGTAGCAAACGAGCATGCAGTCCACCTGATCGTAAGTGGCAACTACCGCCCACGAATATTTGTGATCCATCCCAGATTTTTTTTTTTTTTTTATAATCTAACCAGACGATAAGGCTGACGGGCCACCTGATGGAAAGTAGTCACCGTCGCCCATGGACATTTGCAACACCAGAG
>DWRA01001447.1:0-17066 GCA_018250295.1 Spathilepia clonius
TCGACCCAGTTGCATGGATCGTGGTCACGGCGAAATATCGGCAATAAAGAAATCAAAACATCGTATCGTGAGTACCCGTTACATAACAAAATGTATCAATTCCGAGACAATATAAGTATAAAATCATATATTTTACTACAAACTTCTGCTGCGAAGGATTACTTTTAATGTTGTATTGACTTAGTCTATTCTTGTAATGTGTATGATAAGTATACAAGAAGATAAGGGATATTTAGGAAAGTATTATTTTATCAGTAATTATTATTAGTAAATATTAAATTAGTCATTATAAAAGGACGATCTAGGATTCCCTGTGTGTGCCATGGACACACACAAAGACGACACAAGCACCCAGACCCAGAACAAAAATTTTAAGTCATTATTTAGATATCTGTCTGGTCAGAGATCGAGTCGAATCGATCTTTCAAATCTCAATGTGTTATTTGGTGTGCAACTATTTACATTTCAATTTTTACATAAGGTTTAACATAGACCTGGAAAAAGTGTCTAAATTACTGTAAGTGTATGGTAGCGTCATCTAGTATATTTATAATGTTGAGCATTTTACTATTTCTATCGAAGAACTTAAATTCTTATAAGAAACCTTAAGGCAGTCCGCGAAATTCTTACATATTTCATACTTTACTCACTTGTAATTGCGTCAAATTTATAGTGGTCACATCACCGATGGTCAGTTTCGGATCACTCTCCAAGATGCGTTTCTGTTCTTCCCTCATATCCATAAACTTGTCGATAATATATCTTAGCTGTAACGAACATCACATAAATATTATGTATAAGTATTTCTAATTATAATAATAATATTTTTTTGAAACAAAAACGGTTTTACAAATGATAATTGCCGTAAACAGCGGTAGTATCATATATTTTTTTTACATACTACCTAACTATAAGGCAGACGGGCTACCTGATGGAAAGTAGCCACCGTCGCCTATGGAAATCTTTTTGCACCTTTTTTGAAGAGCCCCATTCCATAGCCCGTCGGGAATACCTCCGGAGGAAGTTCATTCCACATTTTGCACGTTCGTGACAAAAATGTCCGTGCAAACCGAACCGTGGAGGACCGCCACGAGTCCAGCTGATGAGGATGGAACTTCATCCTTCGGCGTGTGTACCATATTTTGTTAGTCGTCGTCTACCTATTACTGTACCACTGCTGGGCACGGTTTTCCTCGCTGTTAGACGGATTTAGGTCATAGTTTACCGGGCTTGCTAAGTGGATATCCACACGTCTAAGATCTTTTTAAAGATTTTTTAATCATGAGGTTTCCCCAATGTCATCATCACATCATCATTACGAAAGTTTTGTTGTCCCAATACAACAAAACTTTTCTTAATTATAGACATTTATGGTTCTTATAATTCTTGGAAAAGTCTGTGGCACTTAAATTAATTCATTAAATTCATTACTAGTAATCAGTAAGTAGAGATGTATATTTTTTTCTATGTTGAGTAACAAGATGCCTTATCGTCCGCACTTGACCCACTGGCCAATCCACGATACTATATTTTGTACGCTAATAACGACTCATTCCTCCTCCGCCTCCTGTTTTATCAATAACATTGTTTTTAAAAAAACTTTATATTTATCAATTTTATCATCATCTTTAATCTCTTTTATTTTTTAGTATCTTTTAAAGGTGGTAGAACCTTTTGTGGAAACTCCGGCAGCACCACCGCCACGCCTATTTCTACTTAGTACCTAATAAGTGTTAAGCGGTGCTGTATTTTGCCTTGAAGGGAGTAGTAAGGTAGACTTATACGAGGCATTCAAACTTAAAAATCGAAAAATCATTTAATCAAAGTTAGCTCATACAGAACTATTTTTGAACGTCAACAAGCTACCACCGCTTCGGAAAATGTTACGCTATGGAGAAGAAGCGGCGCAATAAACTACGTGTGCATATGTTGCATCTTTTAAAACAGTATAAAAAAAACTTTTTACATCGGATACTTTAAAATAATCGTTTATTGTGGAGCTGGAGTCACATTACACCACGCGTATTTATCATTTAAGTAATCATTTACACTGTAATATGCTTTACTACGTTTAATCTGGTTTCTTACACTCCTATCCTATGTATATTTTTAGGAAGACATCGTCACAGATAAACAGAATTTGCCAACTTCTTTCTTCATACAATATGTTATTGAAAATGTATCGGAGTCCACAAGGAGGCGTATTGAGTCCCTTACCTTCAAAGTTAATATTGACGAATTTGTAAAATGAAAACTACAAGAAATTATTTTATATTTTCTTTTGCTGCTGTACATATTATTGCTATCAATATAATATAGCTTGCTAACAATGTCATGTGTTATCAGTACAAAAGATTTAAGTATATCTATAGGTACTAAACGAAAATCAAGAACCACACAGGATTTTAAGTGCTCATAGACGCTCTTTAACATATGTTAGCGACTGGGAATAGGATAAGAAACCTAGCTATCATTCCTAAGAGCGAAAACAAAAGTTTCTCATGAAAATGGTTACCATAACACTCTTCAACAATCTTCAATCTAGAATTCAATACGTCTATACTTACTACGCTATACTATTACTACGTTACAAGACAGAAATAGACGTAGAGGTAGTCTACAGTCGAATCACAAATCGATTTTTTATACGATGGATGTATCAAACAGACATGCATTCCACCTGATGGTACGTGATGGTAAACTGACACCTCAAAGGTGGTAAACCCCTTTGTACTTCGACTCCGGCGGCACCACCGCCACACTTGTTTCTGTCTAATAACAGCAGTGTTAAGCGCTGCTGTCTTCTGGTTTGAAGGGTGTGGTAAGGGAGATAAACTTAGCGAGGTATTCCAACTTAGCCCTCAGGGGTAGCAACGCGGCTGTGGTGGACTTCAGTTGGGATTTTGGTCTTATCTGGGGTGGATCACAAACGTCCATGGACGGCAGTTGCCGTCCATGACGTCTGTAATCGACCTAGATAGAATTAGAATCTTACCTGAGGTTGGTCATAGATTGCCTCCTATGAGGACTAAGGTGAAATGCATAGGATATGTATGTCTCCCTTACCACACCCTTGAAACCCGAACACAATGCTTAACATTGCTGTAATTAGGAAAAAAGTGTAACGGTGGTACCTTCGGAACCGTACAACATATGGTCATACCACCTTTAAAATCAGCTAAATGAAAATTCTACTTCCTAACACTCCTATTGACTTTCCCATATATTTCTGGAAAGGCATCCTTGCAATAAGGTAAAGTATCCCGTAATTTATCGTATAAAGTATGATCAAACATCTGCCTAAACTCCTCCAGAGTAGTGTAAGTATCGGCGTACAGCATTTGAAAACCGTGCTTTTGGATCACAAAACTCTCTATACGACGTGTTGACGATACCTGAAACAGAAATCCTTGGTTTAATTTTTTTTTATATTATGGAGTAGGAAACGAGCATTCAGTCCACCTGATGGTAAGTGGCAACTGCCGCCCATGGACATTTGTGATAAGACCAGAATCCGAACTGAAGTCGACCACAGACGCGTTGCTGCCCCCTGAGGACTAAGTTGGAATGCCTCATTAAGTTTATCTCCCTTACCACACCCTTCAAACCAGAACACAGCAGCGCTTAACACTGCTATTGTTGGGCAGAAATAAGTGTGGCGGTGGTGCCGCCAGAGTCGAACTACAAAGGGTTGTACCACCTCTAATCTAATTTCTAATTATTTAAAGTTGTCGACCTTGTTCGATGTGGGTCGATATATGGAAACAAATATGGAATATTTGAGGCGGTTTTTCTTAGACTTATATCGTCCTTCGAGACCTTAGATCTATATTCAACCTTGTGTAGGTTGAATATGGATCTAAGGTCACATTTTTGTCAAAATTTAGTATACTGTAAAATTTTAGGCTATTTAAAAAAAAATCTATTTATAATATTGCACAAAATTATTTGTTCTATGTATATAAATATAATATTGTTGAAAATCATCAACATGTTTAATGATTTTGACATATATGTGGATTGGTTCCTATTTGCATAAGTAGGTCAAAATTGCGTGTAAAATTATTAATCTTCGTTAAAGTAAGATCATTTATAATTGCAAACAGTAAATACGCCCGCATGATTTCGAAAGTAAATCATTCATGTTGTGGGACAAAGGTGGACGAAATCCTAAACATCGAGTATAATAAAACTATGTCAAAAGACGTCTTTTACTTATCACTACTTATCGAATTACGCTACAAAATCTGTCCGAAAAAAGGGGATGCTGTTTTGATCATAAATTAGGCAAAATTTATCAAAAGCCCAAATTGGATAAAGACTGTTATTATTGTTTCTCAAAAATGTGTTTGGTTTTGAACTACTCTTACACATTGTTGAGCATTTTTTGCTGTTGAAAAGTAGAAAACTAACACATAGTCCACCTGATGATGGCCAGCTGAATATCTTCAAAATTCTCAATTGTTGTGGATTTGCGAATACGAAGATATCAACCCCTGTGACCATAGAAATAAAACTAAAAATTAATATAAAAACTTACAGTTTCAAAACCTTTTGCCTTTGGTACGCCGTATGTACCAATATCGACGAACATTTGCCAGTTGTCTGAGGATCTGATCTTCAACTGGCCTGGATTGTTAAACACTTTGAATGGACACAACCAGATAGGATATACCTGTAACAATAGATAACGTACAAGGACTACAAATATGTATTAGGACTTCAAGAAGTTAATAGTCTAAACAACAGTCATAACTTTCTAAACAACAGTCATAATGTTCTAAGCAACAGTCATAACGTTCTAAACAACAGTCACAATGTTCTAAACAACAGTCATAATGTACTAAACATCAGTCATGACACAGCCAAACGCCCCAAAAATAAAGGTTCAATAAAGGTTCCTTGTCTTTTTTCTTTCATACCAATCTACTATCCAATAGAATATGGTAGAACCCTTTGTAGTTCGACTCTGGAGGCACCACCACCGAACCTATTTCAGAGGTTGCAATGCATCTGTGACCGACCATGAGGAGGATTCTAATATTATCAAGAACTGATTACAAATATCCACTGGCGGCAGTAGCCACTTACCATCAGGTGGACTGCGTGCTTGTTTGCCGCTTCAATCACATAAAAAAATCGAATCTTGTGGCTATAATGCGCAAATGAACATCACGGAGAACAGTGGAATCACGCCTTTCTTCTACATACCTCAAACTCCTTGTGGAACAACTGGATAGCCTCTTCCAAGGTTTCGATAGGTACCAGCATGTCCTGGATAACATGTGCCCGGTCGTACAACTTGGTCACAGCTTCTGGTTGTGTCAGTTTCAGCAAAGACACTTCAGGAGGCATCAACCAACCGAATAGGTAACGGAATATCACCGTGTTCCCGAAAGGAACAATGTCCTGAAAGAAGTTACAAACCAAATTTAAATTTTTTTCTTTGACTTTAAGCAGGCACTATTTGTTTTAAATACAAAAGAAGAAAACCAGTATGGAGTCCACTTGACGGCAAGTGGTCATAATCCTTGAACATCTGACCAACTCCATACAAATAGGTTCTACCAGAAGACGATTACAGATACATCACCACTCTGTGGACAAAGATAGTGGCCTCATACGTAACTCAGATGTCATCCACACTTTGCCAACGAAACAAAACTGCTTCACGTTAAAAATTGGTGGGGGAATGGTATCTCTCCAGTTAAACTGTACTATCACCCTTCAAAAAAGTAATTGACTGAAAGCTGCCACCATACTGGTCTGACATGCAGAGGGTTTTGGTTTAGATCCCTGGTCAGACTGATATATAAATGATGAATTAAGATTTCTGGGTTTGGGTGTTTGTATACTCGTCTTTGTGTGTGCCCATGGCACCCACGACACAGGAAAAACCCTAGTGTGTGGCAGTGAGTGTAAAAAACGGACTTTTTTATATGATGGAGTAGCAAACGAGCATGCACTCCACCTGCTGGCAATGGCAACTGCCGGCCATGGACATTTGTAATCTACCCCAGATAAGACTAGAATCCTACCTGGGATTGACAACAGATGCGTTGCTACCCCTGAGAACTAAGTTGGAATGCCTCGGATAAGTCAATCTCCGTCACCACACCCTTCAAACCAGAAGACAGCAGCGCTTAATACTGCTGTTATTAGGCAGAAATATACGTGGCGGTGGTGCTGCCAGAGTCGAACCTCAAAGAGTCCTACGACCCTTAAACATTTATTTATTATTAATTAAAAAGTGCTAACTTGAAGTTCCCAGAAGAAACTACGCGTATGTCTATGGTAGTAATGTCTAAGAGGGATGTATTCAACTGAGCTCTCTCTTCTTCCTCGTCTAAGATTCTTTAAATGTTTCTGCACTTGCGTAAAGAACCATTCAGAATACCAGTTGCCGATTGGATTTAACTGCAACAAATTATGTCCAAATTATACACATACACATCATTGTGATGATTGAAATGAATTAATTATAAATACAGGAAACGATAGATTAAAGAATCTAAACGATTAAAATGTTAGAAGAGCTTGTAATTGTCTTTGCTTCTAATTGGCATTATTTTGTGATGACTAAAAGTAATCACATCGATTTTGTTTTAAATCGATTTAAGTTTTATAATCCTTCATATTAGTTTTGTTGGTCTACATTTAAACCGATTTTGTCATGCGTTTGAAGCAATGAAGGAGACTTTACAAAATCGGATAGCCCTGCACTCTTCTAGTACCAGGTAAACTTGTAAAACAGATAATTATTTCTTCCAACTTCGTGAATTTCAACCTCAAAACGTATAATTGGACTTTTAAAGCCTAAAATACAATTTAAAGTGTTATTCATGTCATTACCCGTCCATCATCAGCCACTTCATCCACCATGTCACCAAGCATCAACACTCCGCTGTCCTTGTCAAAGAGAAGAGTTTCTATAAACTGATGGGGGTTTTTCTTCAACGATTCCTCTCTAAAGTGCTTCGCCAGGTCAGGTAAGTTTGTGTACGGATGGTATTGAAGACGAACAAATCTATAAAGCAATTATGTACTATTAGAACTATTAAAAGGACACGATATAAAAATCAACAAATATCAATAATTTCATTATTTTTATCTTTTCGTGAAATCGAATGGAATATAATTGAATCTTACTTTTTAGCCGGGATGACTTTGATGATTACAGATACTAGAAATCCAAGAGTACCGTAAGACCAAGGCACCGCGTAAAATAGATCGGGATTTTCGTCCTGTAAAAATATAAAAAAAATATAACTGAATTTAAAGTTACGTATTTAATAATTACGTTTAATATTTAATAATTATTTCTTTTTAATTAATTAATATTGTTTTTGATACCATTTTCTACTTACTATAAATAATATGTATATAGGGTTATGGCAAATAAAATATCTGAGAGATTATGAAGAAATAAAATAAAATAATAAAAAATAATAATGCGTAACAACTTTATCAATATGTATGCAATTGGTATTTTTAAATGGAGTGGTAAAGGCGAACTTAAATCATTATTGTCATTGACACATTGTCTACTGCTGGACATATGTCTCCCAGGGTCTGAGAGAGGGTTTAGGCCATAGCACACCGCGCAAGCCAAGAGCAAATTGGTATATTTCACACATTTTTTCTAAAAGAAATTTCAAGTATGTAGGTTACCTCAGGATGTACTCCTTACCGTTAGAGCAAGTGTTAATACATTTGTGATACGCACATTTTAAAAAATCTGAGGTGTATTCGTAGGTTGGAGATTCCAACCTAGGAATCCTCAATTGTTTTATGAAGTGATTATTACTAGTAGTAAAACAATAATAGTACATACTTTGCTGCAAGTGACAACAGATCCGTCGGCCAGAACCAGTTCGTATTCAAGACAGATGTGCTGGAAGAGGCCGTGGACGTGCGATGAGGTCTCCACACCCGTCCCCATGACCAGGCCTCCCACAGTCAGTTGATCCAGCTCTGGAACGATCGCTAACGCCAACCCAAAGGATTGTAGAGTTTTTGACAGCTGGCCCATTGTCACCAGGGGTTCACATCGAACTGTCTGAAAAATAAATAAATATTGTTTTTTTTTTTTATTTGCGAATAAATGATGAGGTTCCATCCACCTCTACAGGACTTGTGGCGAACCTCTACAGTTTGATAGGTTTTTGAGCCACGAATAACATGTGGAATGATCTTCCTCCCGTAAAGTATTCCCGGAACGCTTTGACATGGAGCTCTTCAAGCAAGGTCCAAAAGGAGATCTTCAAAGCCGGCAAAATATTAGCGATTCCTCTGATATTGCAAATGTCCATAGGCGACGGTGATTGCTTTCAATCACGTAACCCGTCTGCCTTATCGCTAGATTTAACTATAAAAAATGCCGAAGGAATCATAGGGAGAAACATAGAAGAGTAATAAACACCTAGAACTAAAACAGAAACCTGAACTCATTTAGATAATACTGTTTGAACGACGATCGAACCCAGAACCTTCTGCGTATCATACCAGTAAGGGAAAGTAGGGGAAGTAGGAAGACTGGGTAATCCCGAACGCATCTGGATGGGCATCACTACTCGTCAACTTCTTGAAAATTCCATTATGATAAATACATGAACTTTACACATCTAATATAATTTATTTGCTTACCATGTTTTTAGTATCCACGTCCAAAACATCGACTAGATTTACATCAATATTTGTAAATGTTTTCTTGTAGAGACCACGACGGAAGGACATCGTCTGCCAACCTGGCCTTGAAGTACACAGCTTGGTGCTACGGCCGGAAGATAACCAATTTTTGATCTGAAATTTAATACATTAAATCTGAGATATTACATTTATCAAAAGTATACGCTGACTTCAAAACCATCGATTCTCAAGAATCTAATAAAAATCTCTATGATTATTCGAGAAAAAACTGTTTTACCTACTCTTTACATCAGAATATTATAATCACATATTCAGACAAGAAATTCGTAAATAAACAAAATTTGGTTATGTCCAACAGTTAAATCTTGTGTTTCAGTTTGTTTTGATCCTGCTGCCGTCCTAATTGAATTTCAAATGTGACCTCTGGAGAACAGAATTTTAGATTTGAATAAAACTTACAGTTGGTAGTGCTGTAGTATACCTATAGGTAACTATGTCTCCAAAAAACATTGAAGTAGGTATATATCGATTTTTTTTTCTTTGTATCGAAAATAATGCTGGCATACTAACTGTGTCTCAGAAAAATATAAAAGTATTGATTCTTTTTACCCTTCTATCTAAAATCAGCAGTTATAAAACACCGCAATTATAAGACTTATTCATAGTTCTTAATAATAAGTGAGGTCGTAGAATTCTTCTCGATGCCTGGACAGGTTTCAAAAATCATCTTTCAATATATGTTTTACGATTTAAATTATTCGATAGTACCTGCTATGTTCTTCGCAAACTAAGGAAGGTTATTTTTAAAAAATCACCTGATTTTGTACATGCTTGACTTTTTTCTCGTGCATCTTCGGCGCGCTGTTAAGCGTGAACACCACGTAGTTGCGAACCGCCAGCCAGATCTTCCACAACAGCGATAAAGGCATTAGAGCCGTGATGACCACCACCCAACGGTACTCCACAAGGATGTACTCCGCGAGCGACTCTGGTTGAACTCCGCTCATCTTGTCGGCTTATTTCAAATACTAAAATGTAGATGATATTTTTTAATATTATGGAGTAGCAAACGTGCATGCCTGATTCACCTGATTGTAAATGACAACTACCGCCCATGAACATCTGTAATCCACTCCAGATAAGACTGAAGACTAAGCTGGAATGCATCGAACAAGAAAGTCTCCTTTACCACACCCTCCAAACTAGAAGACAGCAGCGCTTAATATTAGTTATTAGGCAGAAATTGGTGTGGCGGTGGTGCCACCGTAACCAAACCACAAAGGGATCTGCCACCTTTAAAAAACTTTATGATTCAACGGCGGCTATCCTGGCACACCTCTTTGTATCTTCAAATATTGGACTAAAGGTTGTCTTAAGGCTCAAAAACCAATATATTCAATTGGACTTAGTCCTCAAAAACAGTAAAGATAATTGACGATAATTTAAGACATATCGCAGACAGTTGACTCAGGTAGGACACCGATTTGGGGTCAATAACAGTTGACCATGGTTAATAATTACTACCTAATTTAAGGTGGATTCCACAATATCCACGCTCGACTCATGCATGTTTTATTTTCTTTGACAAATATACTTTTCTTTCGATTTTCTTAACTAAATTTAATAAGCATTTGTTAAATTGAGTGCTTTAATCTTAGAGATCAAAATTTCTGATTTATATCAGAAGAGATTTTACATACACATTATCGTGCACCAGAGTACAGCAAGGTGGATAGGATTGACACAATTTTTTCTTTATACAAAAAACTTCGTAACAAAATTATTTCATACCGGGAAAGTAATTTTTAAGTTTTCCTTATCCCGCCAAAACAAATAAAATTTGCAAAGGGGTTTAAATTTTTAAATTACAACAGAAATATATTATAACATAAAATCACGTCAGTGTAACGATAAGTTTGGTTGCATCATCGCCAAATTGCAAATGATTCAATGTACCTACTGTGTACTACTGTAAGTAATGTACCTACTGACGTATTCGCCATAAATGTGGTTTTAAAGGTGGTAGAACCCTTTGTAGTTCGACTCCGGCGGCACCAGCGCCACACTTATTTCTGCCTAATAACAGCAGTGTTAAGCGCTGCTGTGTGAGATAAACTTAACGAGGCCTTCCAACTTAGTCTTCAGGGGTAGCAACGCATCTGTGGTCAACTTCAGTTGGGATTCTGGTCTTATCTGGGGTGGATCACAAAAGTCCATGCGCAGCAGTTGCCACTTACCATCAGGTGGACTGCATCCTCATTTGCTATTCCATCATATAAAAAATATATATATTTATAAAAAACCTAAGTAACAAATTCTGCGATTGATATTCATGAAAAATATTACTATTCCATTATATTCCATATCATTTTAAAGCATTATTAATGGTAATTTCGGAATTTTTGATTCAATCAATTAATTTACGATAGCACATGATTATTTAACGGCATACATATTTTCAGAAAAGTAATACATATTGGAATTATTTATTAAGTTTTCTTTTTCCTGGCAAAGAAAATAAAGAATACTCCTAGATATACCCATAAAAACATCTCGTTACTTTTAATTTTTACTCACATTAAATAAAAAAATGCAAAATAAAGGTAAACGGAGATGTACTTACCTTAGTCCGGTCGACAACTTGACGTCGATGTAGGCACACGGCCGGCGGCAAACTGTTTGTCAAGGTCAGATTATACGCAAAGTATGATAACCATCACCGTATTTTCTACTTTATTGCCTTTGTAACAAAGAGTTGTCGCCTGATATCAACACCAATTACAATGATTCAAATACAATCACGAAAGACCCGCAACTAAGCAATCAGCGCGTCTTTGTGATAATTTGGTTCCGTCACCAGGGAATATAGTCCTGCCGTTTTTTAAAGATAAATAAATATTAGTTACTTAAACAGTAAATATTTATATGTCCTTATACATTATATAAACATTTTTAATTTTAATTCGTAATGGTATAGGAAAAACCTATATTAGGTAGGTAACTATCTAGGATACCTACTAATGTAAACGTTGTTGCAAAAAACATGCATGGAATTAGCTGTTTTAGCAATTTAAACAGATGTTTTAGCAATTTCATGCAGAAAACCTTTGGACAGCAGACAGTTTTTTTAGTAAGTAGTGGAAAAAGAAAATAGTTTCAAAATGGATTTTTTCCTTGGTTCGTTCGTGAAGTTAAAAAAAAGTTCTACTGAAAATTAAGTTTTGCCTTTTGCAATATTTAATTTTTTTTTTAAAAGAAACATGTTTTTTGATTCGTGAACTTGAATTTTGTTAGATGTTACAGAATAATAGCTTTACATCACCTGTGTAACGCATATCACTTCCATATCTTATCTGCATTGATTTGCCTAATATGACGACTAATGATGTGCTGTTCCGGTTGTTACTATGGTAGGTATACAGTAGTGAGTCTCTGTAATTCCGGGACTAGAATAGGACTACGGTATCGCCTGCCTATCGTAAGAGGCGACTAAAAGAGGGTTTCCGCGGTTGCTGGCGACAAAAACAGGAACTCGAACCGTCTGGCCAGTGACCCCAGGAAGGACGCACATCGTCGCAAGCAACGGGTATGGTGCGTGTTAATATACGTGATTAGTGATCCAAGGTGGAGGACTCCAGTTGAGTTTTCCCTCGAAAAAAATATTTTCCGTAATGTCTTTCAAAGACATCCGCAGGAAGTGGAGATAGGCGCTATTTGAGTTCAATACCACACGGAATATCATATTAATCTAAATGTACGAAGTCTTTATTTAGAAATATTTCATGTCACCTACTGTCTGTACTTAGCTCTGCTTTTTATTATAAGATATTTATGTTAAGAATTTTATCAACTATTAATGATATATTTATCAACTGATATCCAAGCGCAGGTGTGAGGTACGAGCAACGTAACAAAATTAAGACAAAAATAAAATATATATTTTTTAAAACATTTATTTTACACTAGTAACAAAAAATTATCATATTGATCCATTCATATACATGTATAAAATAATAAAGCTATTACAAAAGACCCCTAGTTCACCCTAATATGTCCTCACAAAGTTATCATATTATTCTTATTAAACCATATCACATATTTGATAGTACCAAAAAAGACAGACAAAGTATCGAGCAAATTATTTAGGCATATGAAAATCGGTTGATTAACGCAGTGGATTAAGCTCTAGTCACTAGACCATATTTATTTTACTTTAAAACTAGAAATTTGATATGCAGTCAATTTTGTACAAAACAATACATGGAATATTTTATTTCAATAACAACGTTAAAGATGACGAAAAACAAACTAAATTTTTGGCGAAAAACCGATCCTCTTATCTACAATTTTGTTTATTAATCGTAGCTGTTTCTCTTTTCTGCTAATACTGGACTTTTTAAGTTCCAAAAGATCATCGGGTATCATTAGTGAACTTTGACGAAATTCACCTCCCAAAGCATGTATGCATTGTGGTTTAAAGCAAATGTGCCCGAGACTTTACCTATCCTTTTGGTCTAATACATTTTAACCTATTATGGGATAAAACACTCCTCCAACTGAACAAAAATATTTTGCCAATAAACAGTAATCTTTGTCTTGTCGCATGAGCTCATAGTAGGAAGTCTGATAATAATAATGATCCCTATAAAAGCATTAACAAATGAATCAGTTAATCGAAGAATCTACGAAATTCTTGACGGAAACAAAAATACATATGAAAATAAATGATCGTTATCTCCATTAATAAACAACGTTAAACTTAAAGAATATAAGATATATTTATTTGGTTCTGGCCACAACCATTATCGTAGCCTTCGTAAAACCATGATCACTTAGGATAGCATTTCAATTTATATGCATAAATTTTATTTATATGCAATTTATGAGTACTTATTATTTAAGATCAATGTCACTGCCATAATTAAGTGCAAGAATTAAGTTTGTGTAAATTGAAAACGTTTTAACTTAATTTTTGTGGAGTCTGCAGTCGGCATCCTCTTGAAAAATACGCCTCTACTAGCTACCTCAGCTACGACGCAAACAGCTATAAAAATATCAAACTGAATAGTCATCTGTGACCCACGCTTGATATTGCAATTAAATTTGAAATATCTCAATGACACTTCGATAAGATTCTTTATTATTAGACCCCCGCTTCTGATGCGATACATAACAATAAAAAATTAAACTTCGCATCAGTGGCGTTGTTTACTTAACATATGTGTCCCTTACAATTTTGACTTCACAGATTTCGATTCCTGATGTGAGACTGGGATCACAGTGTCACGCTTTACGACTCGCTGCCTTGGTGCAGTGATGATCAATACGCCGTCTGGAGATAGTCTCGACTCCACACCCTCCGGTCGACAACCTTCAGGCAAAACGTAGCGGCGAACGAATTGACGAGAAATAAATCCTTGCTCATCCTTCTTCTCTTCATGTTTTCCTTCAATAACAATGTATCCATCAACAGTCTTCACCGATATTTCCTCCGGTGTAAAGTCCTTCGCATTCAAACATATTTCATACCTGTCTTTTTCTGCTTTTACTGTACTCTCGTTCCTCCAAGGAAACTGTTCCATCCAATCGATCGATCGCAACACCATTTCGTCTCCGAACAAGGGTCTACTCGGCCAAAGTGACATGATGTTATTGTTTTCTAGAAGATTCATTGAAGTTTGGTTAGTTTAATAAACAACAGAGTACGAAGTAAATACTGCGACGCTATCACATAGCGCTCAGCTGATAAATATGTGAATGAATGGTGAATGAACGTACAACTGTCATTGTAGTTCTCTAGTGTTAAGTTAAGTACAGATGGCGCTGCATGATGTTAAAACTACAGAATATAAACATTCGAGATAGTAATGACGTGTCGTTTAGAAAACCTGTTTTCATAAAAGGACGCAATAGTGTACGCAAACATTGTTCGGATTAGTGTGAGTATATCGCAGGCGTAGGCAGTAGATTGCTTATCTTACTAAACTGACACGTCCGCGCTCTTTAAATATATGACGCGGGAGTTGTCTATGCTATACCTATATTGCTAAAGTGAGTCAAGTAATAAGATAAATAAAGATACTATAAAGTTAAATATTCACAATTGATATTAAAACGAATTTTTGATATTTTATACACAATTATACGTCAAGTTTCTTTACTTCAGCTAATTTTAGAATGAAGTAGGTACTTATTTTCAAACTTTACAATTATGTACTCTTAGAACAATGCCATTATTATGCTACCTACATTCATACAGTGATAACCACACTATATAAGTAATCCTAGCCTTATCAATGAATATCATCTCAATATTACAAAAACCACTTGTATAAATTTTGTATTAATAAAGTTATTCGATTAGGTGAGACGTTTAACTTGTTATTTACAAAAACATGTCTAGTAATCCAGTAGCTATCGTCACTGGATCAAATAAAGGACTTGGTTTCGCTATAGTGAAAGGTCTCTGTGAGAGATTCAAAGGTACTGTTTACCTTACATCACGAAACGAAGAAAGAGGGAGAAATGCTTGTGAAAAACTAAGAAAAATTGGACTTAGCCCAGAGTATCACCAGCTAGATGTGACTGATACCGAAAGCGTTGTAAAATTCATAGTATTTCTTAAACAGCGACATGGAAAAATTGATTTACTGATAAACAATGCTGGGATATTATTTCTCAAAGATGCCAAGGAAACGAAGTTACACCAGGCGGAACAAACCGTGTTCGTGAATTTTATTAGCTTGGTGACTTTTACTGAGGCCATATTACCGATTATGAATGATAACGGCAATATCATTAACATTTCAAGCTCTTCCGGTCATTTGTCGCGAATACCATCTGAAGAACTAAGGAACAAAATAAAATCATCCGATCTTCAGTTCGATGATTTAGTAAAATTGATTAACGATTATATTGAAGCCGTTAAATTGGGTAAAGAAGTAGCCGAAGGATGGGGGGAATCACCGTACGTCGTTTCCAAAGTTGCAGTTAATGCTTATACATTTATGCTAAACCATAAATTATCTGATAGAGGTATGATTATTTTTTTAGCACTTACCTATACAGGAATACCCCGCTTTATGCGACCCCGCGGTTTCACTATAACGCGAATATCAAAGTTCGCACTAAAAGCCCTGCGTTACACGAATTTCCTACTTAAGAATTTTAATCTACTCTTACTTAAGAAATTACTCCTCATTTTTCGGTAAAAATAACATGCAATACTGCTTAAAGGGTTTTGAGAATTAAAAATATTGATTCAAATGATTCGTATTCTTTATATTAAGTGGTAACTATGTTTAATCGTAAACCCGGATATACACAAAATTCATTTAACGCGATTTTTTCCAGAACATATCCCTCGCGCAATGCGGGGTATTACTGTACTTTTAATTATAAAATCATCATTGCGCTGTGGATTAATAATATAACGAAATTACACAATTCTTTTTTCACGTTTAAAAAGTAATGCAAGACGTATGTAACGCAATATATTTCATTTTAAAAGTAATCTTTGTGTATCTTTGTGTGTGTTTGTGTGGGTATCTTAGACCTTTAAAACACAAGGCAGCGTATTAAATCCATGTCTAATCATCAACACCGGTCTAGAGACATACGACCTACAGGTATGGTGATGTAAAGGTCACCAGATCGGTAGAGCATTACAATAGTTCGAGACTCGATACCCGCTCATGCAGATATCGAAATAATGAATACAGATTTATGTTCTGGATGTCTGTTTATATACGAATCTTTGGAGATTTATGATACCCACTACCCCAAAATCTTGTATTAGTGCAAAAAGCTTTCGTTATGTCATTATCAAGCGATCCCAATTATCTTAGACAAAACGTCAATAACATTTACAAATCTCTTCATAAACAGTATACAAATTACCTTCTAATTTCATTTTCAGGTATCCTGGTAAACTGCGTGCATCCGGGATATGTGATTTCAGACATGACTAAAGGCGCTGGAACAGTTACACCGGAACAGGCTGCAGATGTACCCCTGAAAGTGGCTCTCAATCCTCAGGCGGGAGGCCAATTCTTTTGGCATAATGGACAAATAGTTCCTTGGGATGGGCCTGACCCCCGCGGGTATATTGATGGCAAGGTGTAATGTAATTTAGTGACTGACGGCGATGATCAATCTTTGGAGCATTATTATAAATGTTTAATACATTATAATGTTAAATAAATACTCCTACCAAACTATACGCGTTTTAGGGCGTGATCGCACTGCGTTGTTATTCAAATAGCACTCAATTTTTCGTTACATTACATTAGGACTAAAACTGTTCATTACATTACGATTCCAATGCTAAAAGTAGCATGTCTAATTTACAACACGATAGATTGAAGAAAACGACTATTATTGACGAAACTGCCACCCACATTATTACGTTTCAAAAC
>DWRA01001448.1:0-17065 GCA_018250295.1 Spathilepia clonius
AACATTCGTTCGCATTCCCTTTTAAGTAGTGCAACAATATATATATACTATTATATTACGTGCGCAGGACACAAATGAAAATACAAAAAACGTATATATTTGGAGAACGATAGGTATTCCATCAGTGTACCTATGTGTTTCGGGATGCTCAAGTCAATATAGGCCGGCGTAGTACGTCTAATTAATATTAAAAAAATATATTAAGAATTTATTCAGGTTTGTGATTATTTTTCTTATATTAAAGTACATATATCCTTGTTGAAACATATCCTTAGTTGAATAAATTAAATTATTTATTTATTTCATAATTTATACAATTCAATTTATATTTATGGCGTTTTTAATTATAAGTTGAATAATAAATATAACATAAGACACTACGTAATTAACTGATTTTAATATTAAACTCGGGTTTCAACATTGTTCCTTATTATTCTTTCGCTCAACTTAATCTCGGAGGATAGTTCTTTGTATCTTTGTGTTTTAAAAGTAAATTAAAATGTTGGAAATGCCGTGAAGTAAAGTACTAACAAATTCAAATAGAAACAGAGATATTGTTTTTGTATGAGGTTGACCATCTAATGATAAATGGTCACTGCCGCCCATGGACATCTGTAATTGACTCCATATAGAACAGAGGTTTTACCTGAAACCGATCATAAATACTTAGCAACTCCCGGGAACTAAGACGGCCGCCTCATACGAAAGTCTACCGGCATCCACATCCTTCGCCCGAAACGCAAGAACCAGTTAACGCTAGAGATAATATGTTAATGTTGTCTTCCGATCAAACTATGCTACTTCTACCAACCTTCGAATAGTAGAAGACGTAAGAAATGTAAAAAGTAAAGCAAAATCTTTGTTTTGCATTATCATGAAGGGTGAATGTAAAATAATTCAATTTCCTAGTCTAGTAAACCAACATACCTGGACAGTAAAGAATTTACGACGTATGTACGGAATCAGAATTATCACTGATAACCATCGTGACGATTTGTAAAGAAACTTTTTTTATAAAATTTGGCAACAAAGCATCAAGTAACCTTGTTCACAAAAAAGTAGGATATTCTATTTATTTTTGAAGTAACAAATAGGGAGTGGAGTTAAGAAAGCGATCCACTCCACAAGATAAGAAAACACCATGTTACCCGCCCCTTCAAAGATAAGGGTTGCGACCTCTTTCATGACTTTCGCACTAACTTTGACACGTCATCTACATTTGTATTTGTACTCACGATGTTACAAATGTTACAAGCTTTAAAAGAATTGAGAATTACAATTTAAATTTTTTTTATTAAATAATAAAATTAAAATAAATTACATACTTAAACACGCCAGGCGAAAAATAAAAATCATAAAAAGATCGCAAAAAAATACTAAAATGAACACAAAAAAAAAAACACAAACAGCCAGTTGTTCGACACAAAAACAGCCAGCAAACTTATTTTTTTTTAATTGCCAAATAATAATTAAAGCTATTTAACTAAAAAGAATTATATAAATAAATAAACTGCTTATGTATAATTAACTTACCAAGTGGTATCTTAATTCTTTCCACCTTCGCGGCATGGTTTCCACGCGTGAACTCGGTGATGATAAA
The DNA here is from genome assembly GCA_018250295.1 of Spathilepia clonius. NCBI lineage: Eukaryota > Metazoa > Arthropoda > Insecta > Lepidoptera > Hesperiidae > Spathilepia > Spathilepia clonius. The sequence continues at coordinate 1,601 of DWRA01001448.1, forward strand.
CAAATGGAACACAAGTTGGAAAATTCTGAATAAAGTCTTAGATTTTTTGGAGGCATTATATTTTTTCGCACGCATTCTATGTACTATAATCATTTTGCTGGATAGTTTCATTACAGCATTTCAAAGATAACACTTTGAAACAGTGTTCGCGCGTTACGGTTAACTCTACGCCGGGAGAAGTTTGCAGTCGAGTGACTACGGAACCGTTCCCGTTGAGAGTCGACTACCGACTGCACTAGTCCCTTGTCCCTTCCACACCGCCTGCGCTCCCCGCCCGCCCTCCTGCACGATACGCACGACTTGTTTTATTACTTTTATTTTTCTTTAATAATCCTGTTTAATGGACTATTCCCTTTCAATGAAACTTCTGAAATTTCCCTTCGCTAGTGTTACTCGCACCCGCAACAAGTTTGTACGTTTTCACTTCGCTTTTTACTGTTTCGCTTCGTGATAAATTGTCTTCAGCCTTTTTGTTCCCAGTTCCATCACTTTCCCGCTTAACACGTAGATTTTATTGCATTAAATATTTTGATTGGAAGTTTTGATATTACCTGTGCTACGTTATATTATTCTACGAAAACAGATTCTATATATTTTGGTTCTTGTTTGACTATAAATAATAAATTACTATAATAGTATCGAAGGCTTTACATATAAATATTACATATTAGTATAAAAATATAAAATAAACAAGTAAAGAGTGTCTTGTTTTTTTTTTAAGTTACTATCGTCTATTTCGGAAAACCAAATAACAAATGGCTTTACAACCTAGGCAGACAATTTGAAGTGAAATAACTTACATTGTGTTTATTTTTCGGTATAGGTCAACTGGTTTCGTACCAAAACCAATCTGCGTCACTGTAGAGTATTGCAATCAGCTACAGGGGTGCTACGCGCCACTTGTAGATTGATTTGAGTACAGCAGTGACACATAAATGATTGGTAGGCACTAGACAAGTTACAATCAAAAGAATTTATTTTTCCTTCACGTCCACACCGATAATGGACTCTTCACACAGCAACCTCACCGACAGTAAATATTTTTTCATTTTTGATAGACTACGTTATGATACGCCAGCCTCTAGTATGCGTTTGGAAAATGGTTTAGTTGTTCGTGGTTCGACTCCTGAGTCACCGCCGCCACACTTTTTTGCCTCATAAGAGCAGTGTTAAGCACTGTTATCTATTTTTGTAAAGTTAGTAAGTTGTCAAAGCATGTGTGGCAGGATTCCAAACGTATGTGACATTTCTTTCATATGTCCGTGTGAGGCATAGGCCACTTAGGTAAACTGCGTAATAGTCTTACGAATCATAAAAAAAATTATACGCAAATATTTTTTTTGGTAATTGCCACGGTAGGTTCTATTTTACAAATAAAATAATTTGCATGCACGTCATCCGTTCGTCCTGTAAATGTTTTAATTGGGAATTAGTCGTCATCATCAAGTCTTCGTTTTGATGACTAACTCTTATGCATAGTATTAGTATGTAAAGACGCAGAAGCTATTACAATTATTTTAAATCCTTTGAAACATTTAAACGTATGTGAAAATTTTTCAACTTGTTGCTTAGTACATATTTTAAAGGCGCATTCTACATATTTCCGGGTTCTGTGTGGTTAATCATCTAAGATACGTTACTCGACAGTCAAAATGTATTCTGAATATCCCTTTAAAATAAGTTCATGTATAGCAAATGGATTATCAGCAATAAATATATAATGTACTTTTAAACCAAATGGTGTTATAAGTTTATCATCTGGAGTATTTATTTCCTCCTGTTCTAATCTTTAGTAAAACTCCGTATCTTTTAAGGTTGAAGTCCGTATCATTTAGCGAAATTGTCTTGTTGTAGAATAATCTTGCAAAAGTTTGTCGATCATTCTGCGTTTTTTTTATTTTACAATTGCACTTAACTAAGTATGTCCAATCTTAAAACCATAAGACATTCCAGTTAAGGTGCTGCCAGCATTCAAATACGCAAAAATCAAAATATAGTATTATATGCTAGAAATATAAAATCTTAATTATAAGAACCATTAAAATACTAACAATTAAATATAGATAATAGGTTTCACCCATTTTGTTAATCTTTGGGAGAATTTAAAAAATGCTGGCGACGTTACATCGTTGAATAGCAAAGTAAATTTTCTGTCCGAGGTAAGCGCTAGCTCTTTGGTCATTGGTACATTTGATAAGTCGATTGGAAAGGTGTTTGAGGAACGATCGAGTGTCAGAGCTCCACGGTCTCATCATTTATGCGTCAAACGGCAGAAATATGTGGTCTCGATTGAGAGTTGTATATTCCTGCAGATTGCATATTTCCACGTCGGTAGTCAGAAGAGTAGTTTGACAACACTTATATAGAGATGGGATGGTGTCAGTGTGTTAATGCATTTAGCATCCCACACGAGACACCTCCCATTCCTCCAAGGAATTAATGTCAACCCATCAGGCCTCTTGCAATAACGCACATGCGCAACACCATGTGTTTATGATAGTTTACATTGGCATAGTAATATGTATGTTAATTACGTTCTTAAGATTGTATTTTTTTCTCAGGAAAAAGTATTGCAACTTTATGGAAAAATTCCTAGATTTAGTTAAACGCTCTTCGAGACCAAAAATGACCAACGTAGCAATAAAAACGTACATTTATAGAGAAAAAAATTAATGTAATACAAAAAGATGGAACAGATTGTAACTTTAGCCACAACTGCAATTCGACTCAGACACGTTAGAATCACCGTGTTACCAAATAATGAATCGATACTAACAACAAAACCAACTCACTCTCAAAAAAAACCCAGTGCCATCGCGGCTACGTTGATATAAGTCAGTCAAAAAGATTTGTAGATCGAAGCAATAAAGGCAACAATATTGAAGATGAAGTTATGTCTGAACTGAAAAAAACAATCTACTGTGTAGTGACCCTGAAACATAGCTGTTATCCTTCTTGCCATACGAGATATGAACGAGACAGAATTAGTTAATTTCCAAACGAAAATCCTGACTGTAATGAGAACAATTAAAAAAAACCGGCCAAGTACGAGTCGAACTCGCAGGTGAAGGATTCCGCAGCATTATCATTAAAAATAATAAATAAAAGTTAAACATTTTTCCAACTACCAACCAACATAAGTTTGTTTTTCATAGTGCTTGTATGAACTTATGTTATGTATTGTGCAAAATTATGTTATTCGGTTTTTGAAAAAGTGCTATATCTCAAAAACTGTCAACCGTATCTTGTTCAAACCAATTTTCATTATAAGTTTTCCTTTGCATCTACAGCGTATGTTTTATCCAGATTTTCACTTTTTTTTCTTTCAGTTCTATGTTTGACAAACCCCCGTAAATTTAATTTATTTATTTATTTTTGTACATAATTCGGAAAGCGCTACATACACTTAACTACCAAGTGTCAACCATGTAGGTTTAATAGTTTCCGAATAAAGTGGCTGTGACACATGGACAGATGGACAAACGGACAGACGGACGGACAGACAGACATGATGAGTCTATAAGGGTTCCGATTTTTGCTATTTGGCTACAGAACCCTAAAAAACGAGTAATTAATAGACAAATGTCTCCAACATCTGTCTGTATATTAGTAGTAAATAAAACATATTGTAAATAAAAGAGTATTCTGAGAAAATTGAGAAAATCTTATTTTTTAAAACTTCTTGTAATATAAATTGTTTATTAACTATGCCAGAGTAATAAAGCTTCTTACATGAGTACATAAATATACACATTTTTTTACATACAGAACACTTCGTGTACGTGGTCGACTAATACTTGATCAGTTTTTTAATCTCAAACTATTTAAAGTCTTATGTGCAAATAGGAATACATGGGGCAAGGGGGCTTACCTAATAGAATCTGTGAGGCGAGACTTATATTTTATAAAAACCTTTCAACTTCGATATATTATTTACGATTATATTACTATATCTACACAAATTCTTACTCATAGCAGTCTTATGGTACACAGTATCAAATCCATATCATTGTATGTTAATTAAGAGAAAAATCTGTCGTTGTACGTTGTAAATTTTTCTAAAAGTGTACTTATCTATTGTTGTCTGCTTTCTTTTATACTATTTACTTCTGTACCAGCAGTTATGTTCTTGAGTTTCATAATTAATTAACTTTAGCAACACGTATATCTATTTTTGCGCTAATTATTATTATTATTAATTATTGTTATCTAGGTGGTAATAAAATGATTCGGTTGTACTTTATGATAGCGTTAGGTAATAGTTATGAACCGATCATGAGCTATTAAATTTTCTTTAGGGATTTTTAACTATTAAGCGAAGATACAATATGTGTATAAATAAGACTCACTACTTAACTATGAACGGAGTTTACCAAGCAGGTCAAGTGTGTCACGCTGTCAGTAACGTTAAAAGTCAAAATGACCAATTAGAGAATTGCCAAATACATGTCAAAGTAAATATTAGGCTTAGTTCTTACGGAGCGTTTTTCTCCCGCCTGCGCCCTGTAAGCGAAAGCGAAAATAAAAATATGTAAAATAACAATTACCGTTTTAACATCGCGTTTTATTTCTGTGGCGTACGTGGTTTAGTGGCCCAAGTTGCGGTTGTGTTCTGTTACGTGCGCGGATTCTTCCGTAGCTGCACAAAAGCATGTCTCGTGAGTTTTGAATTAGAGTAGCAATTACACGCCCGCGCGCGGGGGCTAAAGAAATACGCTCCGTGAGTTCTCACTCTCTATCGGTAAAATAGTACCATCAATAAAGAACACCGCGAAAGATAGTAGTACAACAGACTTTCATAAACCTGAGAATCAGCTATGAAAACACTTGTTTGTACCGTCTGTATGTATTAAAAATTCAGACTCTGTGTGTATTCCGGCAAGGTAAGCTTTGATTCCCGTAATGGATTTGACTTTAATCCACTCGCAACTTTTATTCTACTTTATCTTTTTGTTTAAACCGATTTTTAAATTTATGAGTAAGTATGAGTCTAGTTTTATTCTTTGCCTTTTTACAACGTATGAAATGAATGTGTACACTTCAAGCATTCATCTTTTGCTCTTCAGATCTTGTTATATTATTGTTTATATTTTGATTTTTCATTTACTTTCTTCAGTCTTATGCTTACTACTATAATTAATCAATTAAATGAATAATAGTTTTAAGTAAATAAAATAAATAAAAAACCTGCTGCTGGATAATACTATTCATTAATCAAAATATACAAAGGAACTAGTATTACTGGGTACGGGTCTCCTCTCAGAATGACTAGATCATAGTCCATCGCACCGGCCAAGTGCGAGTTGGCCACACATACACATTATACACTACTACACACACACCTACTACTATACACCATTAAAAACTTTTTGTCACAGAACTCTCACGTGTGTAGGTTTTCGCCCGATGTTTTGTGATCGCTAGGAGCCATACTAAGTATTCCTGACTGTTAATTATAGCTAAATATTTGATACAACAGAATTTATAATGTATTATAAACTGAATAAAAGGTAACGAAAAAGGGCTGGTAAAAATATTGATATTTTTTTACGTTAAGGCTTGCAATCCAGTTCACGTTTAAGTGATTATTATTACTTCTGGACATTTTAAAACTAGTTCAAATAGTTTTTAAGAAATTAAAGGCAATAATATAACAAACATAAATATGATATTTGTGACTTATTAAGACACAAGCTTTCATGTCACATATATTTACCACCAGAGTGAATAAATATTTATAAGGCTTTCTTTTAAATCCTCAAGTCATTTAATGAACTCCTGAGCAGAATCTTATGGATCAAAACCAATTATTTAAAAAAAATCCCTTAGGTATAAAATATTATAATAATATTAACGCGATACCTTGTATTGTATCAGTCAAATTGAGTTATTATTATATCTAACTTTAAACATACAGTTTATAATTTTATGCGACTGCGTATTACTTTGTATAGGCATAAATTATCTACAGTAACAGAAGTAGCAAACAAGTATAAACAGGCGAGTTTTCTGACACTAAGTAGCAGAGTATCATAAAAAGAAAGGCACATCTTGGAACCATTCTAAAGGCTGTGCAGTGCCGTGCACGTACCTCAATGCTGTGCTCACGGCAAATATTTGTCAAAGGAAGCCTGTAGCATGTAGCATACTGAAACGTGCCACTTAACAGAGTTATATGAATATATAATAATCATATTTTATAACATGTTGAAGTATAAATTAGTTTATGAAGCGCTAAATAAAGTGACATTTCTATCAGGATAAATTTAAATCAAAGTCCATATTCTGTTACATATTTCAATTATAAATTCAAAATACATGTAATAATGATGTTGAGTATTTTAAATAATGTATTTAATGAAAAGCAAATAACGATTACCTAATTAATGCGTAGATGGTGCAAGTAATCAAGTAATGCCTTCTAAATACGGTGATTACATATATTTAATCAAAGGTATATTTATTTCTTACAAAATGTTTATTTTTTATCTTTTTGCGCCAATAATTACAAATCGTAAACACGTGTCATGGTTTCCTCATAGCGAATCACGTTAATATTTAAAATATTTTTAGCTATGGTCAAGTTCCTGTATAAAATTTTACTTTAAGTAACCGTTACAAGTACGTATTATATATTACTTTGATAGAAAATACCTAATAATAGTTAAACAGTTTTTGCTAGCCGTCTCTTCGATGGTTGGCGGGTAAATACCATGCAAGTGCCTGAACATTTTCGAAGTTATATACATGTTACGATTTATTTCAAACGTTAAATAAAACATCTTGATTTTTCTTCATACGATAAATAGTAAAAACCCTAAGACTTAAATAATCTTAGTCTTCAGGACTGTCATAATATCTGCAATTGGCTTTAGAGTAAACCTCTGTCGTATATTGAGTTTGTTACCAGTTTGATCTCAAGGTAGGGGGGGGGCTAAACCTTTTTGCCATGAGGTGGATTGCATGGTCATTTGCTACTTTAATCTTATAAAAAAATGTTGGTAAAACTTAAACGACTTTAGCACAAAGGTTAAAGGTTGTCTTACCATATATACACGTACGAAATCTCAGGAAAATGCTAGTATTATTGCGGGAAAATATTAGTAAACGTATTAATAATACATACAACTGATTATTATCACCAAGGTTTATTTGTCCTTAAATTGTCTCGTGTAGTTTGCTATAGAAAAATCTTAGTCAAATAATTATTCCGGTACAAATAAGAGTATTTATTATTTTAGTAAATCAGTTGTATTTCTCGATTTGTTTTTACGATATCATTCTTTTATTATTAGATAATACACGCCTCAGAGAACGATTACAAGATATTGGTAAACGAAGCGTCTTAGGTATTACTAAAGAAATGAAATCGAGAATCACAGAAATGATTTCACATTATTGTGTAAAGGCGAATTCTAAGCTAAAATTAACATAATACAAAATTCACGATAATAAGACTATAGACAAAGGAAACAAGAAATTAATAGTGTGATATTTCTACATAGTATAAATGAAACACGCGTACGGACTCCCGCCTTAAACGGTGCACCCACTCACCAGAATTATCACGCTTTTCCGGCGAACGACGCTTGCCAAATATCTGAACATAAATTACTGTTGTTTGACGCATTATGGCAAAATCTATTACACCATGGCACGTGAGTAAATATCGCGCAGAGGTTACGTACGGTTGCAATGAATTACCTTGTAGTGTGCGTATATTGTTATGTAACGTCGTATCTATGTATGCATGAACATAAAGGACGATGACCGAAATTGCACATCTATTCTCATAGTTTAGCAAGTGTAACTACAGTTTTAACAATATTCCAAAATAATTATATTTTAAAATGATGATAAAATGAGTTTTGTTAACATATTTGGTTTTATGCTATCGAACATTTAATGTTCATTTTTGAAAGAAATACTATACGTACAGAAATTAATCTGTTACTAATTTTACTACAACTTGGTTATGTATTTATATTTTGCATCTTAAAAAATTGTATATATCTTTATTTTGCTATGATCTAAGGATTAATATCAAGAATTTACTAATATACTCTGCATCTACTTACTCTGTGTTCGTAATACTTGCTTAATAATATATAGTTGATTTTATCCCGTGGCGCGGAACGCTTTCTTTATTGGTAAACCCTTTAAGCGTAACCAAAAGTATATTTTAGGGTAAGATTTATCACTTAATCTGTATTGAGGTATAATAAGGATAACGATAATAAGAATGTTTCGTGGAAATCTAAGCACCTTTTTAAGGTAAGGAATAAGTAAAAACTCAATAAAATATATTACGAATGCTGAAGAATATTTTTTTGTGGGTCATATTTTTCCTGATTTTGTATGTGTTCAAAAGTGAATAAAACTTACAATAATTATACAATATAATTATTATAATGTGTCGTCCACTCACAGATCATATTCAACAATATTGCATATTCCACAATATTGCAAATACAACCATATTAAGTGTCATTGTTAAAAATCCCATAACGTTATGTTGCGTCAACTAATATTGTAATGGTTATTGAAAACTCCACGAAATATTGTTAGTTGGTGTAAAGAGAAAACAGCACTGCCGCATTTTTTATGATTTTCGACAAAATAACTTTAGAAAGTAGAACATTATTGTCTAAATAACAAAGTAAAGAACATTTTTTACAAACGGCTCAATAGAGACACATGTTAACGACCAATAGCGAAACTACTATGAGATAGATTATTCACACTAGTTGCTGAAAGTAACGGTAAACTGTGAATTAAAATAAAATTCTTAGGAAAAATCCTAATCCTCTTTACTGAAATGTTTTATTGAATTATAAAAGTAACGGCACTAGTTCAGTACCTTATATTAAACAAGTGCATTCAACTCGGGCTAGAAGGATCCAGGTCACCAGAGACTTGATGAAAAACACTTAGCCAAGGTAAAATATCAGAGTAGGATGAATAGTTTCTTTATTGAAAGAAATTAAAACTAGCGCAAACTTATTGCGTCAAGGCATATTTTAACTTAACCTTTTTAAATACGATGAAAAGAAATTTGCATTCAGTTTACCTGATGATAAGTGACATCTGTTATCGACCCCAGATAAGCAGAAAGTATGATTAAAGTGCTACCTGAGGTCGAATTCAAATGCGATTCTACCTCGGAGGACTAAATTGGAACGCCTCGGATAAGTATGTCCCTCTCACCACACCCTTCACCCCAGAAGACGGCAGCGACAAACTCTGCTGTTAGGTACAAATAGGTGTGGCGGTGGGGCCGCCGGTGTCAGACGACGGAGGATCCGGGATCTACCATCCCTGATTATCATTAATTAATTGTATTTTTTCTTGTTTATAATTAACATGCAAATTACTTGGACGTTTCTAAATATATCTGTCAAATCGAGTTTCATTCGACTGCAGAGGAGTATGTTATTCATTTTGTTTCTTTATTCATCGCAAACTAACAAAAAAGTGTTGAATTAAAACTTACTGCAGACACACAACTAATTAACTAACAGTTACGCAGTCGCTTTTCTATAAATTCGAGGGCTCGTTTTATGTCTTTGATAAAAATTATCAACACATTTTATGAATGAAACTACATTAATCTGTCCATTGTTTGTAAGCTCCGAGATAATGCATGCCCGAGAATAATATGTGTTGTAATCGTACAAAATTAAAATAATTTTTGTTTGTGTGAGATACACACACAGAGTCCCACGTACTTTTGAGGCGTATCTACGATATTTGATCCGAACATAAACATAACTCGGCGAACTTTTAAATTGAATATATGCTTGCGCATTAAATGTGTGAGCTTACCTCCAAAAATTAATGGAACGGTATTTTAATAAGTGACCGATCACATGGTACGTGCCATTCACAGCTTATAAATACGATATTGGGCTTTTGATTTCGAGCTGATTCATCAAATAGAGATTTATAATGCGATATTTTCAGTTTGTAATTTTAACAGCGTAACCGAGCTACTATGTTTTATAATGAACATTATTAACGTTTATTCACGTTTTAATGAAATCGATCCGTATGTAAATTTTAATTATTTTTAGAAGTGGTTCTCTGACGTCTAATGGTACGACAGATCTTTTGTTATACAATTCTTTTGTAGTACTATCTAAAGAGCTCTGTACTTATTAATGCAATACTTGGACGATATTCTTTAAGTAGAAAATCTCTATCTTGCTTGTAGTGATAATCTTGGATTGACAATAGTTGAGAATCATTCTCCTTAAAACAGAAAAAATTGAAACTCTCCTTTAATAGAACGTCTCGTATGTAAGCTAACTATGGTGGCTTCACTTGATTATTACGTGGAATTCATCGGGGAAAATAGGGGAAAGAAAAATGATGCAAAAGTTTTATGATAGACGATGTAATTAAATGTGTCTACGAATTTGTACGGGTGCCGCGAGAATCACTAAAAGATCTTTTGTTTTTCTGTAATGAAGATTCGTTTTTAATTAACAATTGATACATACGTACTAGGTATATACATTATTATTAAATTGGATATTTCACTGTTTTGTAAGCGGTAAATAAAATTGGTTGTAATATATTGTTTGTTTTCTATCAAAGAAGAGTTTTTTTTTAAATTTTATGTTCATTGTTTTATATCTTAAGATCTTTTAATAAAATTGAAAACGGTAAATACTTATTAATATTTACAAATTTTATTATAAAACCCAAAAAATTAAAATAGATTATGAAAAGCATTTTCTGATTATTTATTTATTGTACAATTTTCATAAACAATGCATGAAAATTGTACTATAAAAATTGTCAAAGTAAAAGTAACATACGATAGTAAAAATGTTATCGTTATAAATGCAATGAATGTTCTCTATTTTCTTTATAGAGAACGATTAATATTAAGATCAAAAGTTCTCTTATTGACTAAAAAGTCCTCTGTTCTAGTAACGCAGAGTCTGCAAATACTTATTATGGAACAACAACGCCTTTAATAATAAATAATTGGTGTGACGCTTCACTGGGCATTGAAAGTTGGACTCACTTCAAGTAAAGTAATAAGTGGAAATCAAAGAGCTAACACAAAATAGTTTTAACATTTATTGTCGAAACGTTCTTTGCCAAGTTGTTTATAAAACAAAATTAACTAAAGATTTAAGAATACATATTGTTTTTGTTTTATTTATAAACAAGTAGCAAAAAATGTCAACTTTTGTACTATTGTTTTTTGTATTGTGTTGCCAAATTGTCAAAATGTAAGAGTTTTATGTCGCCAGTTCTTTTTTAAGAACTTACTTGACGCGTCTCTAGACCATACGTTATAAGCCACGGGGCAAAAATAAAAAGTTAGGTGTAATTAATATCTATAGAAATAAATGTGTCTAACCGAAGAAAATAACATTTTTCTATAAAATAATTTGACAGGTACAGCCCATGTTTGCGTGGCCGTGTTACGTAAGATTTAAATAGTTTCTTTACAGACTATAACTTATTATATGAAATTAATTATAATGATACACGTGCACAATTGGTTATTCATTATTATTTATGATTGATACAGATTTACAGTAGCAAATTAATGACAGAAGCTTTACGGGGATGAGATGAGATGAGCCGTCAAATATTTTGTCTCAATAAAGATAATATTGATTATCATTTGTTTAGTATATGAGTATCAGATAGTATGTAACTATACACATAATTGATATGGCTTTAAAATATACACGTGTAACGTGTAACGGAAAGGTTGTTTAACTAGAATACTGTCTAGGACAGTATGTTGACTTTTATCATCAAATGCTATATGGATCAATTTTACGTAGAACTTTTATTCATTTTTAGTTATTTCTTGTACGTGTTTTACGTTTAGTTATTACTTGTAGTGCTGTTTCGTTGATTGTTATTAATATGTAGATCATGTAGCTTAGTCAAAATATATATGTAGTATTATCCTTGACATACACTTTAGCGGTTTCTAATAAAAATTCACGCTCACGCTATTCGGTTATAGCTCTTGACAACATCACAGTACAAGAGTTTTATGCGTAGCGCTTATTGGTTACGGCGTAGCTCCGTAGACTGAACGCTAGAAATGCTATCTTATTACTAAATTTGATGTAAAGCTAAATATTACCTATGTTTAATTCCGATTTTGCAAAGTTATGAACGTATTATTAGAAATTAGTTACTACTATTTAAAGAATGAAGAGAAATATTTTCCTTTTTTTTATTTACGGACGTAAAATGTATGTGAAGTCTATCAATCAGCAAACGTATATTTAAAGGAATTTATGAGACCATGAAGCATTGTACAGTAAAATAACCCTAGTTTTAATACTAAAAATCACATTTAGTTTCATGAATCGATAATTTGTGAAAGAAATGAAACGGACTCCACTTGCGGCCGGGCCAAACGTAGCAGCTGTGTCACTCTTGAAATTTGATTTCAATTAAGGAAACAAAGCCAGAACTTTTATTAAAAGGGAATATCTTGCGGTTCTCCTCTACAGCGTTCTATATTTCGTGAATACATTCTTCAAAGTCCAAGTAAAAATTAAAATTCAATTATTCGTGTTTAATAATTAGTAAAATTATATATAAAAGTGTAGGAATAAGCTTAAATTAATCAAACCTACATATTACGTATAAAGCAGATATTTGTATTTAAGTGGAAAAATGATATTTAAAAATAAGCAGAATGTTATATGGGTACCTACAACATTACAACAACAAGACATTTGTGTTTAAGATTCACGCTGTTGAGTACGAGTTTGAAAGACATGACTCAACTTAATTTTTTGGAGTTGTTACTAGAGTTCATCACAATATAATTAAATTGTTAAATGTTATTCACTCTTCTTTGTCTACATTTTATTTATGACTAGACTCACAGTTGAAGACAATAATCCAATAAAAATGTGAGTTAGGTCAATAAATTTCTTTGCGAAATTCATTTCAAAGGAGCTTTTCTCGAGAACTAAACGACCTATAACCGCCAGTAGAATGGCTTTAAGTCAGTGTAATAGTTGAAAAACTAAAAGAAGAGTAAACTACAGGATTTAAAACTTCAATATGATTTGTTTGAAGACATTTATTTCTCAAATCAATTTGCAAGGGACTGAATTTTTGACACCCAGTCGACCATTCACTAATGGTATAGCGGCATTTACGTACAATTTTAGAGATTTTTAGTAGGCTTGCACTTCTAATTAGTCGAAATAAGCGCAGATTTAAAAAGAATGATCTCTTGCTTTGTGATTAAATAAAATGAAAAGTAGAGGCTACAAAATATTGCAATATAACGAAATTTTATTTACAGTGTAATACAGTGTAATACAGTGTAATACAGTGCAATATATAGTAGTAAGTCTACTTGCACAGATTGAGACATTTCAGATTATTTGCTAAGTAAAAGCTTGTTAAAGGATTGAAAATATTGAGAATATAATCTTATCTTTCTATTAAGCATTTTATATATTCACGATATAATTTCCTTGCACAGCTACCATACGTGGCGAGATATTTTTCACACATAAATCTAGTACACATTGTCACCTAAAAGAAGTTATGTTATGTAGTCTGTGAATAGAATATATAACATCTATTAGAGCGTAGAAATAATATTAAGTTAAAACACATCAAAAACTTTAACAAGTGATTAAATCATAATGGTTTATATTAGCGAGGGTAGACCCACAGCTTGTGTAGGCGGTAACAGATTTACAAAGTTAACCAAAAGTGGGTAAACAGCAATAAGCGGAACTCTTGTAATTTCGTCCTTCACTATCCGCCTGTAAAAATATTTCTTCCATTTAATTCAATAGTAAGTATCTTCAAATTATAACAAAATTAATTTCGCATTCGTTTTTTTTTTTTGCATACAGTGCCAAAACATGAAAGATTTGAGATAGCTGTTGGCGCAGTTGAGTTTGAGATCATTGTGCATATAATACAATGTTATGTTTACTATTGAATATTATAATTGTGCTTTTATACCTATTTATTATTGATTTCTAGGGTTCTGTAGACAAATGGCAAATATCGGTTTCTGAATAAAGTGGTTGTGACATACAGGCAGACGGACAGGCAGACATGACGAATTTATAAGGGTTCCAATTTTCGCCTATTGGCTACGGAACCCTAAAAACTCGTATACCGCACAAAATTTAATTCCACAAAGTTGGTAGATACATGAAAATGAATGTTAAATTTAGTGATTGATATACGAAAGACAGTAAAAGCTTCGAGGTAGTACATGTTTTAAGGAAACGAAATTTTAATTTTGTTTCGGATGCGGAGTTTCGAAATGAAATGAAACATCTCCGAGGAGCTCCACGGAGCGAGGACGTCTCTGAATGACTAATGAACTTTATTCGCACCCACCGTTAAAAATCCTATTTGAATACATGAGCCACTTTTAGATTATTTATTGCACGGATGGAATAAGATTTTTTAGAAACAGATGCTGTCGGCAATTTTAATTTTTCTATTAAAATCTATAACTACTACTTCTCTTAAATCTATTATTGGCTCGCATATTACTATAGTTGGTTGTCATTAGCACAATTGTTTTGTGGTTACATTTAGCATATGTCAAAAACAGTAAACAATAAAATCATTTTTCCTGAAAAGACTTCAAAAGCAGAAATTATGTTAAATGTATTATGTTTTTCTCAGTTCTGTTTTATTGTAATAAATTCTGATATTGTAGTGTTAATTTCGATACCTATCTCTTTTATTGTTTGTCTGTTTTGGTGTATATTATTCTGCTATATCCATAAAAGCGACTATTAGTTATACTGACCTACTGCATAGTTGTAATAAATGTATTACCTGAATTTCATCACAGAACAACCTTTTATTAGAAATAGGTGCTTTTATACTAGCTTTGGGTTCTGACTGCAGAGTTACCACCGCCCCACATCCCTTCTTTGGCTAATCTTAGGTAGGATTGTAATCTTATCTGGGGTCGACTACAGATGATCATGGGCTGCAGTTTCCACCACTTGATGGTGAACTGCATGCTCGCTTGCTACTATCATCATATTAAAAAAAAATTAACAATTGTCAACTTCCGATTACCAGATGGTTTGCCATCTGAATATTGTATAAATAATTAAGCACTAATAACGAGTTTAGCCGTATAAATTTGGAAGATGCTATTTTTTTGCTTCAGCATCATAGACATATAAATGTCTAATTACAATAGCAACGCTAAGGTTATGTTCTACTTTTAATTAAGATGTGTAAAATGAAGATACTATTAAGAGGCAATTCAATTTAGTTCTCTAGGGTAGCAACAAATTTATTATCGATCTGAGATATGGATTAAACTCTGTTTTTAGGTTGGTTATGGATATACCTAGATGGAATGTAGATTTAACATATCATTACTACTTCCATTGTACAAAAAATACAGGAGACAGTCGTTAATTCGTCACAGTTCCACTGCTAGGCACAGTTCTTATGACGATC
>DWRA01001449.1:0-17057 GCA_018250295.1 Spathilepia clonius
TTCTGGTTTGAAGGGTGTGGTAAGGGAGATAAACTTAACGAGGCATTCCAACTTAGTACTCAGGGGTAGCAACGCATTTGTGGTCGACTTCAGTTGGGATTCTGGTCCACCACATGAGAAAGTGGTAGAACCCTTTATAGGTAGACTCCAAAGTCATCACCGCTCCGGCTATTTCTGATTGATTAGCTTAACCGCTGCTTCGTTTTGGTTTGAATGGTGTGTTTGAGGATGTCACCTTATTTTGCTCTCTTTTTATTTCTCCCAGGCTTTACAACTTAATCCACAAAGCAGTAGCATCGCATTTGTGGCCAATGTTATGTGGGAGAGTTATCTTAATTTGCGTTGATTATAAATAGATGTTCACGGGCGGCAGTACCTACTTCTCATATGGACTGTGTGGGCTAGGTGGACAACATACTCGTTTGATACGTCTATATTATAAAAAGGGGCCTTTAAGATAACTGCATATTTTACAAACAAGATGTAAACCAAAAAGTGTCTATTCGTATTTATTACAATCAATATAAATGACAAATATCTAATATAAAATAAATAATTAGTGTCGTTTACATTTAACTTTGTTCGTCAGCCTGCAACTACCTAAGACCTAACCCTTGAATAGATAACATAGGATTTCCTGGACACAGTTACTACTTGATCCATGATATATACGCAAGTGTTTACTAAAATAACTACACTGTTAATTTATTGTTGCGATCTTTTTGGTATACTAGCCCAATCATGTTATAAATTCGAACTTATCCATTCATCGTTAGTCATCTATCATAACGTATTTATTGAAGCTTATTCCAAACAATATTCCTGGAGATACCGCAAACACAAGATAAATTTGAACAATGTCCAACATCCATTGGAATTATGCCAATAAATTTTATAAGCATTCCACCAATGGCAGGATGAATTGGAAATTACAATATTCATTATTTCATGCCGAAACATTTATTGAAATAATTATGGATCTTTAATCCAATTTACTTTCAATATGTAATTGTTATTCATGACTACGAGTGATATAGCCCTGTCGTACGCATTACCATCTCATTTTGAATATAAATTCACGATAACTCAATTCACATTTTCATCAAAAGAACTTATTATCTGTAGACTTTAATGGAAATATATTTAAGACATTCTTATTCAGTAAATTTGCAGTGCGTCTGAGAATTTTGACAATTATGGAAAATCATGTACGAGCACATCAAAAATTACATTTCAAATTAAAAATTTGTTTAATTACGGACAGTTAATTACGGACTACCATTAGGGCGTAATGAAATTATGACAAAGGAAATTGCCGACATTGTGTTCATGTCAAACAAAAGGCCCCCAAGATTTTTCTGTGGAGCTTGAAAAGACCAACTTTTATTATACTTTTATGAGTACGTATAGTCACCCCTCGTGCTACGGCCGAAGAAGTATTTGATTTCCAACTTCATTACTTCTCAAGAATGTTAAAGTGATAGATATACCTTTTCAAACAAAGCTCCCAACTTTGCCGGTCTTATTGATTCCTTTATTGTATTCAAAACTACTTGGAATTACTTACCATGACGATGTCCAAGCGAAAAATAAATCTATTACTGTTTTGAATAATTTATTCCCAAACTTTATCTGCTTTCATGAATAATATTATTAAAAAATCGAATAGTATTAAATATGTTTAAAAAATATATATTTAATATATTTTATTAAAAGTATTCATTTTTAACAATTATCCCAAAAATGTATTATAAATATTATGATTAAAAATAAATACATGTACAAATCACACCATCGGATATCGTTAAAACGTCGTAATGAAATACGCTCCTAGCTGAGCCAGCCAGGCCAATTGGTAGTAGATCTAGTAGCAACTACATAGTTGCTACATCATATTTAAAAAAAAAACCCAACGTCAATATTTTGATGACCACATACGTGACGTGCACCTTTATAATTCTAAGAGGAGACTTGTACGCAACAATAAAGCCGTGATGGAACGATGTTTAAAAATGTCAAGTAAGAAAAATTACCAAGAAATAATAACGTATGAGTAAGCGCCTCATTGAAATGGGCGGCTTAAAGTCGTAATACTTCACCGGCTCCCCTCGGACGAAATTCGGTAACGTCATTTGAAGGCATAACTCAGTCTGTAATCTCCCAAGATTATTTGTCTGGATCTTGTCTGACAGGTAATTACGTCATATTGCAGATGATAAGAATCAGCCCAATTCGGGCCTTAAGGGAACGTAGACAACCCCTCAGGCGACACCGCGACCTTATTGCGAATATATTTTAATCCTCTTTTCGGATATATGTACCAGAAAATGTTTTGTCATAACGAAATTGTAAATGTCGACGTTTTAAATTTTACTTTTCAAATATACAAAACTAAATACTCAACCAACATTTCCTTCAATTAAGTGTTATTTTTTTTGTTTACAGCGTTTAATCTTGCGTCATTTATAATATAAAATATTTAAAATGTGGATTAAAATTGATATAATTTATACAAATATCACAAAATTAGCATAAGGCTCAATCAATTAATCAAATATTTCGAATTTATTAAGCCAAAATTTATTTTCTTAAAATGTGCAGTAAGTTCTATCCTGTACGTGGTATCCTGTACATTTTAGAAGTATTACTTAAATTTTATACAACATAACACAAACACAGAATAAACACGTAAACGGTATGACGAGCAAAAAAATAGTACCAGGATAACATACAAGACTGGAGCTAAATTAACTCAATATATACCAGGGGTTATGAAGCGGGGAAGATGCGGCAATTCAATCACGCGGCCATTACGGTACACTTCGCCGCCACACTGAGAGGTACAGCGTGGGGATGCAGGCAGGGGATAGCTAGCCCCTGCGAATTCCCATACTCTGATTCCTAACACGTATAATGTCCTGGTACTTTTATTGCAAAATTTATACGTTTCGTCCGTTTGCCAATATGATGATTGATGTCTTCCGTTGAAACTTACCTGTAACAAAGAAAAATTTTATTAGTGACAGGAAAAAATATGTTGCTACAAACATACAAAATATTTGCCAATACTGTAATAGGAAATTTATAATATTCTTAAACGATATTAGCTCTTTGGTTAAAATATGATATTCAGTATAATTATATTAAGGCTAGAAACAAATAAAATTCATTACCTTACCGTAAAAGTTGTATGTATATATGTTTTTATTTATTTATTTATCATAACGATGGGGTGACACGAAGTAGCAAAACTTAACCTACCTAAAGAAACCGATCGGCACTTAACTAACGTCAATTGTTTTATTCAGGGGTTTACGTATGCGATTTATACATTCATTTTATTATTCAGATATAGGATAAGCTGCATGCCGACGTGACATAGGCTCGTGCTAGCCCCGGAGCCAGGGTCGCAGCATCACGTAACATTACTGCAATGCAGGCCCCATTTGCACTGCGCTGCCCAAAATGTCCCCAAATTCCATCCACTATTTGCATGACAGCTGTTTGTTCCAGCGAACGTAATTAACTTCGTTCACTTTGAAATATTTTTCTTAATATCTTCAATAAAATATTATATAAAATATCACCAAGATGTTAATAAGATTCACGATTCAAAAACATTAAAGGCATTGCAATTAATCATTTACATGGAAAAATATTTGCGTAAAAGAAAATCGTAACTGTTGACATAGTATTTTTCATCATTAGTAATCAACTAGAATGTCAACAGACTAATTCCCACACGTTCATTTATGGACACGATTCTATAAATAAACTGCTTTGAATAGTGTATACGTAAAAGATAAGCCACGCTTACGTCAACTTAAATTATTTTCGAGGGAGCCAAAAAATGAATTTTAGAGCGATGTTTTTACAAAAAGATGAGTTTCTATTTAGCACGGTTTTTTGTGTAACGGCACCAGGGTATCATGAATACAAGGGGCGCTTTTCACGGTCCGATGGACGCGTATCGAGGCATGTTTTTATTACGGCCAGTTTTTGCGCCGGCCCCGTTGTCCTGATTACGCAGATTAATAAACGTCAGAAGCGGGCCTTTATTTTACGATCTTCAAATTAATAAGTCGAAAGTTTACGGCGTGGGGATATTACTTTTTCATTTTCGCCCGGCCTTAGACCGATTTACAGCGTTTTTATTATGTTCTGTTATTGTCCCTGTGGAAGTGATGTCATCGGGACCGCTTTGTTTTATCGAGTTGTGCTTTAGATAAATTTATATAACAGTAATTAATTACAGTGTGATGAGATGGTTTTGTAACTCTGGCTTTAAATTTACAATTTCATAATCCTGAGTAAGGTGTCTGGAATTAATTTAGAAAAGGACTCTATTTCTGTTTGAGGTCGTTAAACGGGATGTGCTGCCGGGATTTAAATTAATTGCTCGAAAATACAATTGCAGCTTACGGTATAAAAGGACTTACTATCGATGGGCGAAACAAATATTTTAAACGTTTAATCAGTTATAGCAATATAGGTAATTCAGAATTTTATATAGAACGCCGATTTTTGTTATGTGATTTATGTTAGCCAATTCATAATAGTACCTGGGCGCCCAGACAGCTACGAGACTGTGACGAGGGTCCCGACGTCACGGCTGCGAAATGACGCGTAAGCTCTTCCGCATACTGCTCCCCTACTACTTCGACACTAAATTACACTAAACTTTCAACATGCTTTGTTTTACTCAAACTCAAATCTGAGAAAATAAAAATGAGTTGATCTACAAAATTTAATTTTGGTTACAACTACGTTACGTTAAAATAACAAATATACATGTAAAACGAAGCAAACTTTCCGGAGATAAAAAAAAGGAAATTAATTCAACTCAACATTTTTGATTACAAATATTTCCATACCATCATGTAGCCACGATAGAAACAAAATCAAACAAGCTGGCTACAGCGAGCTATTCCATCCTGTTTCCAATTATTTTGAGCCGGCCCCGTGCGACTGAACTCATCTAACTTCTTCCTCGTTGACATGCCACGGGAACGTTGTATATTCCTGGAAATATTTCCTAACCTACCAACGTGATGTGAACGCCAATTTTAATTCAATCAGATCTCACACACGGACGAACGATTAAAGTGAACATGACACGTAAGGGATAATAAAATCACTAACTTCGTGTGTATGACGGTCGAATATCGCAAACGAACAAAATAACAACGAGAGCGCTTACAATTTTTAAAGTCGGTAGCAATTTCAATCCGAGCGGGAACACTATGTGACTCGTTAATGTTGGAATTTAATATCGCGGCAATCAGCGCGCCGTACGTGACCGCGGCTGTGATGCCGGCTCCGTGCAACCGGAGCGTTGGATTGCCGATAAAAAAACGACAGACATGATCCAGGATACGTTTTAAAATACGATTGTTATTTATAGACTCCTGACTAGTGGCGTTACGTTGCGGCAACAGGACCTGAAGACGCGCTAGCCAAAGTATCAGGATTCGAACACCGCGGAGACCTTGATTAACATAATCCTAGTGTGTAGAACGGAGTGTTCTACACACTACGACTGACATGGGTGTTTAAAATGTTTTATTTATTGTGTAATTATTGTTTTACTTTATTAACTTAATAATAGTTATAGAACTTACGTTGCAAATATACACATTTAGCTGCAAAGAAACAAATCTGCGCATGAATTATAAATAATTTTGTTATATTTATACTAAAAGGTTTTCAAGCTCTAAAATGAGATAAGTATTTCGAAGACGATCCTACAATTTCCACATCAAGAACACGACAAAACAGAGACGAAAGTGAATATTGATTAACATAATTTATCTTTGAATGATGGTGTGAATAAATGAGTCAGTTTTAGAAATGCCTGAACTGGTAAAAACCTTTGTAGTTTGACTTCGTTGGCTCAACTGATATACATATTTCTGCCTAGTAACAATTGGGTAAAGGGCTGCTGCGTTTTCAGAACTGTTTATTTTATTATTCATTTCCATTGTTAACCCATACATGGCGACATATTCAGATGGTGGGGGCTTAGGCCGGCCCCCCACCACAACCGGTTCTCCTCGTAGCATAGGACTCCCCAACTTTTGGTTTGAAGACTAAGGAATATACCTACTTATGCGAGACGTTCCAGCTTAGTCTTTATGGTATAAAAGTACACAAGAATTACTCAAGTTCACGTGTCCTTTTAGTAAAAGTCGGTTACGTAATTAATATCCACTCTTTTTTACAGGATTAATTACAACATATACAATGCACGAAAAAATAGTATCGCAGTTTATATTGGCAATTTTGGATGCGAAGTGGCTACATCCGATGCCGTTGTTTTATTTACGTCACCGCGGCCACGTCCATGAGACAGGAGACAATTTCCGAGGCGACAGCTGCCCGGGACACCGGCGATATTGTGATGTATTTGCAAAGAGCGCGCCTGCCTGCACCAACTGCTCACTATACACAAGTGCTGGAAAAAGGCTCTAAGCTTTATTAGATATTGGCAATATATCTCTTTAATCTGGCTCCAGAAAATATACGACAGCTATATGGGTTAATGGTTATCAATATTATCGGTATGATGATATACGAGTGTGAGGAAAGGGTCTGAACTGTAGCAAATGCTAGCAGTATATAGATTTAGATTGCTCTATAAAATTTGGCAAAAAGAGTTTAGTGAATAAAGAAAACAACTCACGATAAAAGCTTCATGACGGTTTCCGCTGTTACAAGTGCTACATTAGGACAAATACATATGTTAGATTTAAAAAGAAGAGAAATTAGTTAATTTGAAGCATTTTCTCTGTCAAAAGTTGAAACTGGCATATATCAAAACGGTACCACGATCACTACGAGGCTGATCATCATATATTAGTTATTTTTATAATTGATTTAAATTTGCACCGTTAGCTTGTATCTATGACAAATTCTGTTTTCCTCAGGAGTCAGTTTAATTACATTGCTTGTGTTAATACAGATACTGGGGCGACATCTGCCGGTATTGCGTGGACGTAGCGACGGATTTGCGGCGGAGCCATATGCATCTACTAGATACGTCGTAAATCCACCGAGCAGTTCGAACGATGTCAAGCGATCGTATATTAGGTAGAGTATTGATGTGACCACAACAATTGCTTTTCATGCTGTAAATTTGGTGTCCTGTTCGCAACCACTGGTTTTTATCTGGAACGTAAGGCATGAATCAAGCATACAATCATGCGTACAAGCATGTTTTAATATAGTTTACGAGTTTAGCAATGATTTGATCTAATTTGTAAACGAATCATCAATACGAAATCTCACTAATATAAATCAGATGAAATGTCAATTACAGATTCCGCAAAGGTTCAGGGACAAATCTTATCTCAGAACGAACTTCAAAATATAATCAAAATTTATTCGATCAAATATACGTAAGAACAGTTTTAGTTGGAACTTTTTACGGCATTTCTAAAACTTTGAAAGTAAATTATCTGCGGTCGCAGTGAAATTTTATTTCTTTTCTTCCGAAATAACTTGTGAAATTCCCGTTCAAAATTACTTACATCAAAAGAAATGTACAGAAT
Source organism: Spathilepia clonius (assembly GCA_018250295.1). Classification (NCBI taxonomy): domain Eukaryota; kingdom Metazoa; phylum Arthropoda; class Insecta; order Lepidoptera; family Hesperiidae; genus Spathilepia; species Spathilepia clonius. Next base: position 7,551 of record DWRA01001449.1, read on the forward strand.
GTATTAAAATTAAATAAGTATTAGCCCCATCGGCTTGTTATTCCAATTTGTCTCAAAGCAGCAGAGACGTCGTGTTTCCTTCACGCTGTCCAGAAATGAAATCATCGTGAAATATTTCACTTTTTACCAGGAAATTAGAGACGTAATTACGCTCGCGAAAGTATTACCCATTTACAAGTTGTCGTTGGTTTTTATAATCGAGATGGGAGATATTTCCGCGTACAACGAAAAAAAGGAAATTGAAGTTTGAAGACAAGATCAGTTGTCGAAAGTTTATTGTCTGTAAATTATTTTAGCACGAAAATCGACTGTTTGGTTTCTGCGTCACTGTTTACTTTTAATCAGAATACGTTTTATTAATATCGGTGAAACACGGTAATATTTTTCAAAATGTTATCCGGAATAACAACAAATCATAAATTAATTAGATATTAATCGAAAAACAAAGAACAATTTATTTATACGTCTGTCGTCTTCGAAAACTTATTTAACTGATACAAGATTTAGAAAAAAAACTTAGAAATTTAAAACCGACCGAAACACGGGTAAAGTTGCTCAGTTTAGTTTCTGAAATACCCAAGGCAGAGAAACTGAGATTTGAAAGAGCACTCATAATAAGGTTCAGCGAATTTGTAAACTGTACTCAAAAGTTGACAAAGGGGTGAATATGCCACTTACAAATTAGAGTATCCCAGAATGAAATGCGCAAAGTAATAATAGCCTCTTCGCCCTGTAAGGGACTAACTCCATTTATTTTATTTCAAAAGTTTTCTACGTCTTTCAAATTGAGATGCTCCACGCGAACCCTATTGTTCGCTTTCGTTTGTCACAATTTCGACGTCATAACGACTCACTTCAGATTTTCGTTAACCTGACTTTAACGTCTCGGTACTTCAAGTGAAAATGCTTTCATTTCATAGTAGGATGATTTCATATTATCGGCGTAACGGTGAACCGAGATAAACGCTCCCCTAAACTTCCAGTCATTGACGAAACTTTTCCAATCTTCTGAAAAAAAAAATTGACGCTGTGAGAGAAATTTTCCCTGGTTCATTGAGCCGCGAGACATCTAAATTTAAAAGACGCGGCGGAATATAAATAAAGTTTGCTCATATATTTTTGTGTCACTTGCCGAAGAAATTTAGGTAACTCACTTTGCTTCGGCTCCGCGAAAACGTTTTTCTTATTTTTGACAACCTACTTACGTGTTTACGTATATCTATGTTTAGAATTTCCATACGTAACTTTGGGCATATTTATAAACTTAACAAGCTGTTCGGCCTTGATAGTAAACATCTTCTAAAGACCTTATTATAACGGGTGTTATAAATATATGGCTATGATGTTTTTGGACGTCTATGGATAGAAGCGAATTGATAGAATTGAGATTGAATGTGGTAGAACTTTTGTGGTTCGAGTCCAGCGGCACCATCACCAGCATTAAGCATAACAACAGCGTTAAGCGCTGCTGTGTTCTGGTTTGAAGGGTGTGGTAATGAAGACATACATATTCGGGGCATTCTAGCTTAGTCCTCAGAGGCAGCGACGTGTCTGTGAGTCGAGCTCAGCTAGGATTCTAGTCTTATCTGGATAACAAAATGTCCATGGGCGGCCTTCACCCGCATCAGGTGGACTGCATGCTATGCTATGCCATAATATAAACAAGCTTGTATTTTATTGCTAATCCATCAATTCTAAACTGATTCGCTACTGAAATACAAGCGTGCTCAACATGCTGCTCCACAAAGCGTTTCGATTCTTTCACAATAATAGACGAAGCCGAGCGGTCTTGCAAACGGAATCAAATTTGCATATAATCGATGCTGGCACATTATCGGTAATGAGAACGGGATAAAAAGCAGGATTTCCTTCTTTTGTCGCTTGTGTGGGGATCCAGGTAGATTAGTGTTGGCCGGCCCGAGAATCCATTACTGGATTGCTGAGGAAAGAATTTACGTCACCGTTCTTTTAGTCAGTTAAGAATTACCGAGGAAGATTTTATAAAATTTAAATGTGTTTTAGGTAAAAAAAAATTAGAAAGCGCAATATCGATAATTGGATAATCGATATTTTTTACAAAAGGAAATAGGAACTTATAATGATATTATTTAATATAATATTGATTATAAAAAGAGAAAAATAAGTAATAAATAATAGTTTTGTGCAATAATTATATGGCAATATAGACTTAGTTTAGTAATGTGTATCCAGCAATATACTCTAATAATAATCTGATTATTATAAGTGTCAACGATGACGAGGGTACGAGATTCAACATAATCCTAAGGGATCTCAAGTAAAGCTCGACCAAACTAAGATAGGTAGGGCTGCAATTGTCTCAATTTCACCTATCATCTAACCATTAATGATGTAGTACATAAAAATATTTTTATATGATGAAAGTAGTAATCGCGCATGCAGTCCAAGCGACGGTAAGTGATCTGTTATAAACCCCTGATAAGATTAGAATCCTACCTGATGTCGATCACAAATGCGATATTCTCGAGGACTAAGTTAGAACGCCTCGGATAAGCATGTCTTACTTATCACGCCTTTCGAACTAAAACGCATCTTATTACACTACTGTTATTGGGCACAAATAGATGTAGCGGTGGTGATGTTGGAGTCCAACCACAAGGGATTCTACCACAATATATTTACACTATTTAAAACATTGAGAGGATATATTTTGCAGCACTTGTATAAAATCTTTCACAGCACTGATACGCTCCTAAGCATCGTACATGTACAGGGCGACGATAAAAGTTCAAGAATCGTACATAAAGATTCATCCAAATTGTTCGGATGCTGATATCGCGCTCCGCCATTACTGGATTACGGACGAACCGACCTGATACGACATTTTATGTGGTTAGGAGATTGTTTACTTTACTAAAAAAAACGCTTCTTACACTCATGTCCCCCTAGTAGCATGTCTTATGTCGTAGTTGCCTAAGATGAATAGACAAGGACATATAAAAATACTCATACCCAAAACAGAAATCTACTTATGTTTTCGATGCTCTCTTCGACGGGTATTGCTCCTGGAACCCTTCGCGGGTATTGATAGGTAGTCACTATTTCCTCACGTGAATCACTTATCATTACTTTTCATAGGTTACTTGACATGTAACCGACGTACTGCTGATCGTACAAATTTGGAAACATGATGTTGAAAACAACAACTTTATAACGACTCTTTTACTAGACCTGAAGAGTAAACGATTTCACATTGTCATTATTTAATATTATTATCAAGAGCTCAGGTGTATCCCATAATTAGGCACTGGCCCTTCGGAATAAAATAATTTAGATCTTTAAGAGTGAGCGTCTGCGATTCGAACCTTGATCTATTAATTAGTAAGAGGCCCAAATTCATACCAGTAACCTCTCACTGCTCTTTATACAACATACATACATATATACATAACTATGAAACTTAGTTAACTGGTGCATGAAAGACCTAGTTTAAACAAATTGATAGTCACATTAACCGGCGGACGTGGCGCTCTTCCATTAGGGGATTACCGGCTCGATACGAGGCGCGGCGACAACTTATCGGACCGGATTTCAAATCGGCCGCATTACGGCCACCGGACACCGCTTTTCCATCTACGGTCGGACGTTGAATACACGTAATGTAATTTGAAAACACCTCTTAGAGTTTCTAGTTTTACCTTCTTATTCTTAAGTTTTATTTTATGAGATTGAAAGTGGCGAATCAACACGCTGTCTACCTTATGGTAAATTGTCATTGCCACCATCTGTCGCTAAATCTATGTAGAACAAAAACCTGAAGTCTATTACAGATGCGGTGCCGTTTCCCATGAGTGATATGGTCGCCTCATATGTAATTCAGCCCGCATCAATACCCTTCCACTGAAACGCAAGAACTGCTTTATGCTGGAATTAGGTACGGTGGTACCCCCTCGGCTGAACTATTTTACATACAATTAAACAACCTTTAAAATTACCAATTACATTGTTATAAACATCTATCTGGTCTTGCAATTACGTTTACAGTATAGTCAAGATAAATATGAGGAATATAGTTCTTCAACACAATGTACCAGGCTATCATAAGCGGCTTAAGTTCCAAGACCGTTCGAACGGGTGCACGCGGTATTGGAAACTGGGTGAGAACGGCCACGTGTTTACTCACAGCCAAGTCAATAAAATGTGACTCAATAGGTATATAATAGAAAGTACAATCAATCAATTGTAGTTTACAAAAAGATATATTTGAAAGCTGATAAGTATTGTATTTAAAAAAACGTTCACAAACTTTCGAGAGCCAGTCATCTTAAGAGCGAATGGACCACATTGACATTTACAAAATTACATTGGAATATCAACATGGGTTCATTAGACGTACGTTAATGGAAAGAAATATTTTTTGTCAATTTCCAACGACTTCAATTTTTGTATCAATCCGTATTAGAGTATCCGTGTGGCGTAAGTGATCCGTTTCCAGCAATAAAATAAAAAAATCACCGTTTTCCTTCAATTACCGTAAATAAACATTACCGGTAAAAAAGTAAAACGTGAATACAAGGTGTTCTACATTTTTTGGAAAGTTTAAAGGAAAACATCAATCACTCAATCCCACGTAGGCTCCCTGATTTATTGCTCGTCCTCATGCGGGCGCACGGCAGTAACGACGCAAGATATTAATAATGTTTGGAGACAATATTTAACATATTTTTTAAATCAGACGACTGACAAGTATTTCCTTTAAAAGTTTAACGGTTATTTGTAACTTACACCAGTGGCAAGAGCACTCGAGGCTTTAAATACCAATGGCAATATATCTGTGAATACTAATTAAAAAAAATAAAAAGATACCCTACATATGTTACACATAACATTAGTACTTCCAATACTGCGATCCATATTATTACTACTCTAAACGACTATTAAATATTTGTATTACTAAAATAGACGGTTCGACTAAGTCTCGGAAATTTCCAGAACATAAAGGAATACGGAACCACGACCAAGTTATAAATAGAAGGCAGAAATTACACTAGCAACCCACCTGTTCTATTTACGAGTACTTTCATTGCGAAAGGCTATTTTGTGCGTAAAGAGTACCTTCGCTTTTATTTGAGGCCATATTTATGGAGAATAACTTTTATGATTAATTCAAACGTTCCCTTAATTCGTTTGAAAATTAATTACAAGTTGAGAAATAATAATATATAAAAATATTTGAATTTTTCAAAACAGTCTTTACATAGTATCATGTGTTGATCATAATTAAAAAAATCTAGGTACCAACTTCTGCCGCGAAATAACAAAACTAAATGATAATTTTTAACAGGCAGAAATTTCCAACAAACAAACAAACAGACCAATTTCTATATTTAATCGGCAAAAAATTGGATACTACATATTAATAACAGTCATAAGTAATTTTAAGTTACAGAATATAGTTTTAGTAATAGTAAGTGTAATGTTTAAAAGGAGGTAATTAAATATAATTTATACGCCTATTCCAACTAGCGAGACAGAAAAACCATTTGGAAGATTTAGATGTCCTAAAGATATCCTCTTAATATTAAATGTCAGTACTATTAACGCTGTATAAAACTGAGATGCAGCCGATATCCAAAACTCTAACTGCAATAAAAAGCTCGTCCAATTTCTGATATCGGCCCCATTGTTGGGAGCTCATGAAAAGAGCCATTAAAGATCCTAAGAACGGATTATTAAACTCCACTTCATTCCGGGTCCAGCCTTTTCAATACGCAGGGCTCAATTAAATAAAAGACAATGCGGATTCGAAAACAAACAACTGAAAAACGTAACGAAGCAATTACTGGCGACAAACTGCCGCCATTTCCCGATGGCAAGAGAAAAGGAATGATGACTTCATTAGAGCGGCGCGCGGGCGGGCATACAAACAAACTTTTTCGGGCACGACGCAACCAGAAACAACTGTTGGTAATTTGTTCTCCGTATGCTCAAACTTTCCTTGAATTCGTTTAGCAATTAAAACGTTTCACGGACAGATTCACTCGTAAAAAATGACAGTTACAATCCGCGAAATTTGTTGATTCCGTAATTGGATGTCGTGTTGGTATTTAATTATCAACCACAAGTATTTCTTCCTAATAACGGAAGTGCCAAGCGCTGCTGTATTTTGGTTTAAAGAGTATGGTAAGGGAGACATATATGTACATAAATATCTCTCCCTTCCTTCCGAGATATTCGAACTTAACTCTCAAGTGCGACAACGCATCTGGCCGACCTCAAGTAGGTCACTGATCTTGTTTGGGGTTAGTTGCGGGTATCTATGGGCGGCAATGGCTACTTACCACCCGTGCAGTGCATACTAATTTGCTAGTTCAATATTATAAAGAAAATCTGGTCTTTGATTACTCATTACACATGCGAGGAGTACCAACATAAAAAACCACAATTCCCTCTTTACTACAGCATATTAAATACTGTGATCAAATACATTAACCACTCATAGTTACTCATATCATAGATACAAACTAACTAAACCGGTCAGTTGCTCAGCAAACGCTACGAAATACAAGATCCTCAAATGACCTACTTATATCTGAGTATATATTAGGGGGACCGGAAAATTATATCGTTTATTACAGTAAAGTAAATTCGAAAAAATATTTTTATTACAAGTTTTTCTTTTTGATCAATGATCTAATCACTCTCGTTAGCAACAACCTTTTTTCACCTAGTATGAATTTTTTCAATGCCGGATCGATAATAATCAAGTGGTTTTTCAGTAAAATATCTAGAGGCAACATTTATCATAAGATACAAATTTTGAAATTTCTTGTTTCTTAAGAAGGGTTGCATTGAACGGAAAAAATAGAAATCCTTTGGCGTAGTGTCAGGCGAGTATGGTAGGTGAGGCAATACCACCCACCCCGATCGTTTCATTTTTTTCAGCGTTTTTCTTGCGCAGTTCGGTCTTACATTATCGTGTTACAAAATAACGCCTTTACGATTGATAACGGTGGATATTTTTCAATTAATGACTGATTTAGTCGATCTAATTATTTACAATAAAGGTCTGCATAAACATTTTCTCCTGGTTTAAGCATTTCAAAATGGACGATTAGAAGAATACCCCACCAAACACACAAAATCGCCTTTTTTTTATATAAACCTGGCTAAGTAGTCCTTCACGGCGGTTCATTTGGGGAGAGCCACTGACTTTTGCATTTTGGATTATCATACAGGACCCATTTTTCATCTGCAGTTATCAAGCGATCAAAAAACGGTTCTGTATTATACCGTTGAAACAGTAAGTTGCATTGGTAGATCGGTTGGCTCTATTTTCTTCAGACAGATGGTCGACCAAGGTTGGTTACGAACATTTCACAGTTCTTCGTTTGTCTTACACGGATTTGCTTCCACTTGCGCCCTTAATACGTCATTATATGATTTTAGGCTAATATGATCGCGGAATTGATACTTTTTGTTATGTAACGGGTACTCATGACACTTAATTTGATTTCATAGTTGCTGATATTTCGACCCAGTTGCATGGATCGTGGTCACGGCGGAACTCAACCACGCCTCAAAAAGCTCATTCATGTTTAAAAATAATACCAAAAAGAACAGTTTTATATTTTTTATCCACCTAAATCTATTCGTGGAAACGAACTAATCCAATTTCAATGTATTTTTAATTAATAACAAGGAACTACAGTGTGTAGTAAAACCATGGAGCATATTTTTAACTCGAAAAAATTAACCTAAAACGCGGGCGTACACGCGGGCGGAGCGGCACGTGGATGTTACGTATGGATATAAATAAACTGATTGCATAATACCATCAAATCTAAAAATATTATGTTACGAGTTATAATTAATTTTACGCAAAAAGGTGAATTATTATTTGCATATAAATTTGCTAGAAAATAATGAGCGCCGGAAAGTAAAAGTGTTTTTACTTAATACAACTTGTAACAAATTTCCTCAACGCGGTTTTAGGAAGGAATTGAATAAGAGAAATCGTCTCTTAAGGAAAAACGTTACACCGCTCTATGGAACCGTCCTCATCATTGTCTTAAATTATAAGATGAAGTAAACTCTTATCCAAATATAATGACAGACGGAGTGACTTATGAATCCAATGGATCAGTCATATGTAACTTATTTGCTAATTCATTTTCTAAATCATACGTTAAACCAGACCTAGATAACAAAAATATAGTGAATCAGAATCTCCTTGACATAGCACAAAACAGCTTTTGTCTAGGTATTCCTAAAATATCTGAAGAAACAATTCTAAAAAAACTAAAGTCACTTGATTCTCATAAGAGTTCGGGCCCCGATTTAATCCCACCATTTTTTGTCAAAAACTGTGCTATACAATTAGTTGCACCTCTATATTATATTTTCAAGTATTCGTTAGATACAGGCACCTTTCCCAGTGACTGGAAGATCGCAAAGGTTGTACCTGTCTATAAATCAGGTGACAAGAATTCTGTAAAAAATTATCGGCCTATTTCAATCCTGTCGACTATGGCAAAAGTATTCGAATCTGTTGTTTGTCCCTCAATTCAAAGCCACTTTCAACAATATGTTAGTTATCACCAACATGGATTTGTAAAGTCAAAATCAACTAGCACGAATCTGGTCACTTTTGTTGAAGGCATTGCTGAAGCTCTAGATAAGCATGATGAAGTAGACGTTATTTACACAGATTTCAGCAAGGCCTTTGATAAGGTTCCCCACTTACCTCTTACTGACAAACTAGCTATATACGGCTTTACAGGAAACTTTAACAATTGGATTCGCTCTTATCTAACTGATAGGTCTTTCTTCGTAGTTGTAAAGGGCTATAAGTCGAAGCTCCATAATATAACCTCGGGAATCCCACAAGGCTCCCATTTGGGGCCAATACTTTTTAATATTTATATTAATGATTTGCCTAATAACTTTATTTCTTCAACGCCTTATTTGTTCGCCGATGACTTGAAAATTGCCCGAACTATAAAATCTGAAGCTGATGTTCTCATGATGCAGCATGATTTAGACAGATTATGTAATTGGTGTCGTGTTAATAGAATGGAACTAAATGTAGATAAATGCTTCTTTATAAAATTTACACGCAAACATCACACAGTTAGGTCAAAATATTTTATCTACGGTAAGGCACTTCAAGAAGTAGACAAAATCAGGGACCTAGGAATAATATTGGACCGGAAATTAACTTTTGTACCTCATATAGATAATATTGTTAAGCGTTCATCCAAAATGTTAGGTTTTATCACCAGAAATAGCAAAATATTTAAACGATCACAGACACGTATTACTTTGTATAACGCCTTAGTTCGCAGCCTATTAGAATATTGTCCTGTTGTATGGAGGCCACATTACGCTACCCATACACTAAGAATAGAAAGGATCCAGAAACAATTTTTATGGCACTTATCATATTTTGAAAAAATCGGAAAGAAAAAAATATCATACCATGAAAAACTAAAACATTTCAATATGTCTTCTTTAAGTAAGCGCAGA
>DWRA01001450.1:0-17057 GCA_018250295.1 Spathilepia clonius
AAATTAACATGAAAATGAGGCTTCAATATGTACCTCGTTATAAATCCTACAAAATGAAGAGCCATATAATTCGCTCTACTCTAAAATACCGTAAAATCTATTAATGCCTAGTAAATTTCAATTAGTTTACAACAACCAACCAAAACAACAAAATTACGAATTTTAAAAATAAAAAAGTGAAAACAATAATTTGCCAATCACTTCACTGTAGAATCCAATTATAGTTATCATTGATCCCTATATTACGACTATAAGATCTATAAGTTACTACATCCTCTCATCACAATTGATAATGCTACGTCACACGACACGTCGTTTACCTATATCCTCGGAAAGAGCTACTCGAAAATATCATTGGCGGCAAAATACATCTAAATTACTTTACCTAAAACCTATCAACATAATAATAATACAAATTAAAATATGAATATAATATATTAAATTTACTGTATTTTACACACCACTTCATATTAGAATCTTACTACAGTTATCATTGATCCCTATATTACGACTACGAGCACTATAATCTACCACATCCTCTCATCACAAGTGATAATTTTACGTCACGCGACACGTCACTGCGTAACCAAGATTTGCACCTTTTCTCCACAACAGAGATAAGATTTGCTCTGTAAATATTGAGTTTATTAGATAAGCGATACAGATCGTTATACTTTACACTTTCCAGTGATAAGTTTGGGTAATTATCGCACACTTACAAGATAAAACAAAGAACGTGCGAGTAAAATTAAATTTAACTAAGTACGTATTTGCATAACCTTCAAATGTCTCTCACCTCTAACCTCATTAAAATTATACGTTGATTGAACCTATAGAGCCACGATATTGTAATGTCTTAGAATTGTCGTCAACCAATTACTGTCCCATTGCTGGGCAGGGGTCTTCTCTAATAGTCCTCTAAGAGGGCCATTAAGCCATAGTGCACCGCGCTAGCCAAGTACAGATTAGTAGTATTCACACACATTTGATAACTTTTTTTACTCTTAACTTAAATTTATTTACATCATCATTGACTTTTAAAAACTTTATATATATAATCTATAGGCTACAAATAATTACAAATAAATTTAAAAAAAGAAATACATTAAACTAAACATAAATATCTGCATCCAAATTATTGTCTTGGGGATGAGTGCCCAGAATGCTGGCAACATTACCTCGTTGGATAGCGAGGCTAATTCGCTGACCGAGGTATGTGCCAGCCTTCTGATCATTAGTTGACTCTATCAACCGTTTAGACAAATGCTTGAAGAATAATCTGGCATTGCACTTAAATTTCGAACAACTCAATTCAGACGTCGCGATTCAACCATTATGCTATGTTTTAAAATATGAATTAGTAATAGGTAATACCTTACATATAAGATAAATGTACCATTATTATATCCTTTAATAATCTACTGGCCTACGTCCACCTTCCATAACCAGTAAGGTCGGGGGTGACCGACCTTTGACCAAGTCGTAGCCTAGAGTACCCTACTGTGCCAATGGTTTCCGATTCTGCGAACGATGTCGTCTGCCTATACATATATAGGCATATATAATTACGCTACTTCTCTATAATATTGTATTATTAGGTAGCCCAGATTTCACGACTTTAATCTACGATTTTTTTTAATATGATTGAAATGGCAAATGTGCATGCAATCTACCTTATTATAAGTGGTAATTGTAACCAACTCCTTATAAAACGGAAGTCCTTCACAAAGGCCATCACAGATGCATTGCCACTCTCTACGTTTCCTCGTGTCTAAATGTTATTTTTTATTTTGAAAGTAGATATTGAAACATAAGAAAGAACTGCAATTGGGAGTAGCAACCTTTACGATAGGACATAATGAACTTGTTTTAGAAATCTACTAACAGTTGTAGGTTTATGGTTATGGGTTTTATTACGTTACGTTTATGCTTCATTTGTGCGTGCATTTACGTAAATCTATTTTGGGCTATTTATTAGCTACGTTTAACTTGTTATTTCAGTTCATACTAGATTAAACTATAACGAGTAGCGACATTTATTACATAATAATATACATAGAGAACATTTTAAAATAAATTTGTGAAGTCAGCACCAGTTGTAGTTTCTTTTAAACTAAGCCCAAAAATCTATTGGAACGTATTGGAATATAGAACTTCTAATATTATCTACATATATAGTGACCACGTTTTTTTAAATAAATATAAAGTCACTGTATTAAATCTGAAACTACAGGCTATCCTTATTTCGTGCAAAGTACCGTATATACCTAATTTAAAAGCAATTATCTCGCATTTATGCCCCATATCACATATATAAACATGTTGTACATCCAAGAAAACGTACGCTAATGACTTATACGAGTAAAAAGACTGAACTCGCCTTGAGGTGTTATCTTACCGTCGCGCTCAAGCGTACCTCCGTAGAACTTGATTTTACTTTCATTACATGTTTATTAAGTGAGTACATAAAACCAATGCTTCTGACATTATTAAATCAAACTGTAATTTAAAAAAAGATGCTGAGTTAATCTTGACTGTTTTACATAAAAAATATGAGGCCAAACCCTACTCCGTCAAAATCTACAGACACATGCCTAAGATAATCCTTCAAAGGCAATCTCGGGCCGTCACAAGAGACTCGAATCCAATTATCAGCATTTCAAACCTTGTGACAACCACAAAACAACTTACAAGATTAGGTTTACGAGTTCATAAATTTAACATTAAAATTTATCTTCCAGCCGTCAGTGTTAATTGTTTACGCTGGACCAAGCCCACAGACTTCGTGATGTATTTTTTTATAAAATAAAATTCAATAACTTATATATAACAAATACGTATTAGCGCTCCAAAAAACAAAATTACAAGTCATCTTTCGTTAAAATTACGCAAACGAAAATAATGTCGAAAGTGAACATTATACAAAGTTAACATATGCGATCATAGGATCGCATATGTAAAATTATCATAGGATAATTTTACAATTTAATCAGTCAGATTCACAGAGAAATCCTAATTAAATAAATAATTAAAAAAACTTACCAGTATGAATGAAGTTACTAATATCTTCCTGGACCTTTTCTCCTAGCTCGCCAGCTAACTCCACTACCGGCACGTCTATTATTGGTATGAACTTCGCGCTGCACCGTATCATTATCATTTGGAACAGCAGTAGTTTGAACATGGAACACCACAGATCCATCTTTCTGAGCACCCGGCATCCGCTAGCGCGCAGCTTTTAAGTAGTAATGCCGCCCCTCAATCTTCGGTTCGCTACGGGTGTATCATACTACCGATTTTTATCGGGATATTACTACATATAAGGTACAACAGCTTATATATAATGCTCATACGTGTGCTTGTACTTCGAATTTGATAATGTTATTGTTAAGCGCCTTCGGTTCACTTTCATTATAATGGACCTGAAAAGAAAAAATGTGGTTAGTTGCAGAGAAGTATATGCTATCATTAAAAATAATCAGTACAAAATTCACAATATAAATGTATATTGACAAGTAAAAATACAAGGATACATATTATTAAAATGAAAACGAATGTAAAATGTATATAAATAATGCAATAAGATCTTGGAAGTCGATTAAAGTGATAATTTGGTAGGCAACGTAAATTTGTCAACACTTTATTAATCTCTATGCGCTACTTTAAAAAATATCTCTTAATTTACGTTTTAAATGAGTTACGTTAGTATATATGTTAAGAAACGTACGTGCTGGTAGACGATAATGTTTTAGTTTTTATTAATTTTGAATTTGGAATAACATTGTGATTGACAAATGAAATGAAAGAGGAAAATGTTATGGATTTGCAAGAGTGAATATAAAAGTGTGATAATCTTATTTGAATTCATGACGTAAGGGCTTTTAATGCTGTTTTCTTGTGTTTGCTAAAAATCCAATACCTTTAATTCAATTTATCAAACTAGCGGTGTAAGTAACGTTATATCTTTATCACTTTTTATATTTTGCCACCATTCGATTATGTACACTAAAGTTCAAAAAGCAGTTTCACTTACCAAACTAAATTTAAATAAGTCCGTTAAAACACAATTAAACTATAAATTGCAAACTTAAATTCAACTAAATATAAAATAAAGAGATAAAAAATTAAGAACAGTGAACACTTTAGCGCGCAACGTGACGAGTTACGCGGACAACAATACGCTCGCCCGCTGCGTAAAGTTGCTATCTCTAAAGTGGTACCATCTGTTACATAATTTTTCGTTATTAGCCAGATAATTTTATCTCTAACTATTCCCACCTACATATCTCTACGTATGCACACGGCAAAAATATACAGTAACGTTGAAATTAGTATCAATTTAAAGATAAAATTAAATTTTGATATTATCGTTGTGAATTTTTATTGTTGCTATAAATCCTAATTGATATTAAAATTTATTTAGAACAATGTAGAACAAGCATAATATAGAGACTCGTTTCATGCTAATAAGTATAAATCAAATATTACAACAGACATTAATTTTGTTGGCTGTAAAAAAGGCATTTGGAGGCCGTTATCATAGCCTCTACAAAAGGTAAGGATTTCTTTAGTAGACTTGCACCAAAACAGGATTGATTGACAGACATGTTGGTTTTACCATAAACAATCGCCATTATTGAAGTTGAGCGTATAAATTACATAAAAAGGTCGAAACGTTTAACCATTCATAGGAGTAAGTATTGATAATTTTATTTTATACATATGTCGGTAGCATTAAAGAAAACAAAAATAATACTGTGTGATAAATACGCAGAAATATTAATTCAAACTAGACCAGTGGAGCAAACCTGTTACATCTCCATGTCTGTTTAGATATTGTGTGAGACGATAAACAGTGGAACCCTTTGGCAGGTTGGGAATGCGTTCTAGGAATAAAAAGTTAAAGGGAAAGGTAGAGACCACGTGCGAGCGATAAGACAGGCGCCAAGCATTGTGGCTTCTCCGTAACATCTTTGTTTTTTTCTCTGGTACCGAGGAGTGTTCGGCGCCACGGTGATTGTTAAATTTAATGTTTGTTGTGAGACTTTATGATCCCCGTTGTAATCAAGTTCAGAGATTCGGCGTACGTGAGGCATTATCCGCTGTCGAAACGGGCATGTTACGGAGTTCTTATTTTTCTTTGTATTTCAGACTAAATTTCATTTTATTCTAATTTACATGAGACGTATTCGATTTAAACAGCTTTTGAGTAGACACGCTTTGTATGTATTAATTAATTATTTGCCTACCTAGCACCAAATTACCATTTGTTATTGTTAACATTATGTATCTTTAACAAGTGCTGGCAACACTTGTATCAATAATAATATTCTAAAGCCTGTATATGTATTTAAACATATTACATTTTAAATATGAATATATTAATAAATAGCGTATAGTAATAGTAGTGTAAGTGTATTACAGAATAAGTTTTAAGTTCAGAAATAATATATTTTGACACGTGATTTCTAAACGACTTCTGTGTGGTTATTTAGTTATAGATATTATTGGTTTCGATTCACAACCTGATACCTATCAAAAACATAATAATATGGCATGAAATGGCCATTTTACTTATTAGGCGTTTCATGTTTTAATACATTTATATTTGTATGAGTTTGATCTGAGCGATATATTGTGAATTGTATGTATTTACCTGCTGTTACAGTAATATGATATTGAAATTTATACATAATTAAAACATAATCTTTACAACTCTCTGATTTCCCAGTATCACGTCGCATCACGTTATCAGGGTGGGAGATATCTCTGTGTGTTTAGCGCCTAATCTTAGTGCTGACCCGATTCGCGTCTAGACTAATAATGACGTACGACCTACACTACTCTTCCCAGCGTAGTCAAACAATAGATAAGGGAGATTTAGTATACTTCGTACTATCTAACGTTACTGTGCGGAAAACTATAGGCAACAATTTAGCATATCTAATATACTAGTAACATTATACGTTTATCAGACGTATTTAAGTCATTATCAGACTGGTACACCAAAATAAATTGACTGAAAAAATAAATTAAGGCCTACGCATTAAAAATATTTCTTAAGTTCTCATTAAAATATGTCGTAGAGAATACGCCTATACATATATTATTGTTACTTATAATTGTTTGCTTGATCACTGCACATTAAGTTAAAGCTTCTGGAACGATTTTAATACAACGTTTTGTGTTTGATGAAAAAGTACAATATATTTTTGTACCTATTTACTTCAGGTACATAACTGGAAAATATTATAATGTCTTCAACACTAAAAGTAACAGCAGTATAATTCGCCAGCTGTATTCATATTACGTAAAAAGTTTATATTCTTTATATTTACATTAAAAAGTATCGTCCACGCTGCCGAAGTCGTGGACAAAACCTAGTATATTATAAATTCCAATATTACTTTCGACCATCTAATAAATAAACTATCAAATAAATCAATTGCTATAATATGTAATACGACTGAATAAAATAGAAGCGTCTGAAAGTTCAATTAAAGATACACGAACATTATTCAAAGAGAAGACTGCAGAATGAAATTGTTGAAATCAATTTTAAGTCTGAGCTTATGGTGTAATACTGTAGATTGATATTGAAAATAACTTAATGTTACCTTACAGTTAAGCAGGATTACATTATTAAGAACAAAAATATATGGATAATAGAATTGTAAATGTCAGAGAATGTTTGTATGTAGTAATAACCAATGGAAATGTGGTCCGCTTGACGCTAACATGCCCGTCTTAAACTGTAATCTTACAGAAATTTGAAGCGCTTTATGGATTACGTATTATGTATAGTGATGCCTTTACGTTTATGCTACATATATGGCCATTCGTCGTCGTCAGCCTATTCCACTACTATCCCACGGCTGGGCGCGGGTCTCCTCTGAGAGCGAGAGGGTTTTATGTCATAGTCCCCGCATACACACTGGCTAAGTGCAAATTGGTACACTTCACGCAATTTTAAGAACTATTTAAATAACTCTAACTAAGCGTGTACGTTTCCTCACAAAGCTTTTCTTCATCGTTATAGCCTGTGATAATTAATTTCTAATGAGCACATAACTGTGAAAAATCAGTGCTGCGTGCCTGGGGTTCGAACCTTAGATTCCTTGATTGAGAGACCGAATTTCAATCACTAAGCTATCACTGCTTCATGGCATATAGGCATTGTTGTATAAGATTATTGCCAAAAGTAGAAATAGGTGTAGCGGTGGGGCATCCGCCACAAGCGCTTATGTTCGTATGATTGTTACTTGTATGTCGCTCCGTCGTTGATCTTCGAAAGATCTGCATTCGAATATGGGATCGGCAAGAACGCATAAGGTATACGCTGGTTTTTGCTTAATTCCTTTCCCAACAATATACAGTTATGTTTCAGTTGAAACAATGCCCAGTAAAAACGTGTAGGTACATACTTGCCCTTAACCAGAAATGTAAGTTTTGTCCTAATATGGTGTCTGTTTAAAGTTTATATGCCATACAGTAACGACTTTTTGTTAACAAAAATAAAAATCACATATGTATATATACAAGTTTAAAATGGGTATTTTTGCTTTAGGATTATTTGGTTTAATGACTTTACAGTTTCATAGTAGGACCAGGTTTTCCTCTCAAAATTAAAAACATGACTCATGATCTTTGGAATATGTATCCACATTATTTCGGGCTAATTTTGTACTGATCGGTTTATTATTGTAACAGTTTGTACAAATCAATCAACGGCAGATTAGCAGAGCTAGTTGACTCATGGTGTTATTGAATATCACTACACGTAAAGCATGCTCAGGTATCGTAAACTATCGTGTAGATAAGCATAATTCTGAAATTAATAATGCCGTGATTTAAAAATTAAAATAAAATATTTTACTTTTATCTATTTATGTATCCCTACACAAAGTATGTTATTGTTGGAACAAAAAAATATATAATTATAATTCTGAATTTATATCACAGTAATTGAATAAAAAAAATGTACTTCGGTTTTATTTTTATATAATTTGTATGTTGCAGATCTATTGCAGAATGAAACATTTTTCAATCATATTTATTATAAGCTTTGCTAGTTTGTATGCATGTGAGTTAAATTTTGCAACAGAATTTCAAACCAGTGAGTGAACCCCAACCGAGCTGAAATTTTGCATACACGTTTGGTTTGGATGACAATACACGATTAGCTTAGTGACGTCATTCTAAATCTATTATGACAGACTCCATACCCCACCCTATGATATGCATA
Source organism: Spathilepia clonius (assembly GCA_018250295.1). Classification (NCBI taxonomy): domain Eukaryota; kingdom Metazoa; phylum Arthropoda; class Insecta; order Lepidoptera; family Hesperiidae; genus Spathilepia; species Spathilepia clonius. The sequence continues at coordinate 8,246 of DWRA01001450.1, forward strand.
TTAAATGAAAGTATTTTCTCAAAAGAATGTCAAAAACTATACTGAGTGAATTATTATTCACATTCTTAAACAAGCTTCTTGGTATTTACTTTCGTTTATCTTTTAGTTTTTAAAGGTTTTTAAAATGGTTAAAGTTAAGCTTTTTAACAAATAACATTTTTATATAAATTTATTAGTACAGATATACGAGTAAATTGTAAATCTTCAAGTACACAGTCCAGTGCCCGTATTGTAAATTGTAGGTGGTAGTAGTTAGCTAGACGCGGCCGCGTGGAGCCGAGCCATCCGTCAGCGCTTTGTCTGGAGCATTGTCCAGCGGACCGGTAGCGCCGGTTGTGCCGGCTCGGATTAACGCTCCTTGGGGACTGACGTACTGTTTGGACAACAGTTTAACCCAACATTGCTACTCTACATTATGTTGCGTACATTGCAATTCTTTATATATTACGGTTTATATGCGTTAACTAAATCTGCATTATTTTAAAGTTAATATATTAAGAATATATTAATTTAGGATAAATAAAATATGTTTACATTGTTGTTTCGGGTGTATTTCATAATAATCTGCACTTCCAATCAAAAATTTATAGCGTCGAAATTAAATTTGGGCCCTTACGCTGGCCAAAACGGATTGTTAATTAGGCGGATTGTTTCTACAACATCTGACGGCATTAATGTATTTGTAATATGCATAGTAATAAAAAAGGTATTTCAATTCCCTGAAATATGTTTGTTTTTACCTCAAGTTTCTCAAGTTACAATAAATTCAATAAAGGTGTAATATATTTTATAATCTAGTGGATTATCTTGTTTTATAGTGTATTTATATCTACAGACATCGTACGTGTCAGACACGGGCCGTGAAAAAACAATAAATAATATCATTCTATACTTCCGTAACAAGAACGCGCAGACACGACTCATGCCTGTCAAAATATTGTATAAAAACTATGATTTTCTCTGACATGATACGTTCATAATCTATAGATATAAAGGAAAAGTTAAAAGTAAAGTACGTGTAGTTAATTGCAAAACGAGATCAAAGAGCCTATAAAGCAGAAATGCCAGAAGCGCAGATTAGTGACCATATTATTTAGAAATGGAAAAAATTGTATCATTAGCCACTCAAATACTTTATATAATACTCTTATCACAAAGAAACGTTAGACTCTAATTAGTATGCATTTTACAAAACTTTCATTTTTAAATCCTTAAACCTGATTAACGAGTGGCGGTACATAAAACGAATAAGAGGCTTACACTGGACAGACATCAACCGTATTACTAATATATAGATATCAGTGTGTGTATAATTTAATCTAGATAATATCGTGACGTTCCCGTGTTTCGGAAGCTAAGGGAACCCCTGACCCGTGGTAAACCGGTTCTACCGCTTTTTTACTCGTCTAGTGCGGCGGCACACTCGTTTTGACAGACGCCATTAACAATAATGACGTTAAATAAATAGGCTTACAACTAACTATACAGGTTTTTGAATGTTTTGTAGTTCACTCTTTTGCATTATAAATTACAAGCGATGCCTCGTGGTTTCTCCCGCGTTACATCTTACACATGTCGAACGTCATGTTACAAGTGTGTCCATCCGGAATAATTTAGCTTTCTAATAGTAAAAGAGTTGTTACTAGATCTGGTTATGAAATCATTCATCTAATAAAAATTATAATGAATTGGAATCAAATTCTACAATACTTCGTTGAAATAAATCTACTATTGTCCCATGAGTGGAAATGGCTGAACCTTAAGAATAATAAGGTTCTAGTCACGTTCACCCCGTTGAGTAAAATATATATCTTTTAAATCATTAAAGATAACTCTGACGCATGTCGGTTTCCTCGTGATATTTTCCTTCGCCGTTAAGTTAAATTATGCCAAATTAATTCATAATAAGTATAAAAAAACTTCGTGAAATGAAGGTCACATCATGGCCCCTTATTTCGTTATTATTATATTTTTTAAATTAACTTATTTTAAACTATTTTGATATAATTGGGTTCGTGCATTTGCACTACTTGTTGTCTTCGTTTATGAAAATAATAACATAATCAAACACGAAGCTAGAAAATTACAAAAGCACTCTTAAAATAATTTTAAAAATACATTTTTATACGGAAGTCCAAATAATACGAACCATCCATTCACCTATCAAACATATCAGCAGGTTATTCAAGGTGAAGAAATCAATCGGGCGAGTTTACAGTCATTCATACGAGCATGCAACATGCATAATTACGGAGCCAATAAATTCGCGCGCCGTCACGCTCGTTTGTTTATTGACCAGCTACTCCAACAATAACAGATGTTTATACTATTTTAAAAACACAGTTTGGCACTGTATGTTACATTTTGGTTCAATATCAGTAACATTACATTAATTATTCACAGTTAGAGATAACTTAAGATATCAAGTCGCATTAGATTTGCGTCTGCGCGTTTGACATTAGCTCCTATTGATAATAAGTTCTATATGCATAATATCTTCACTTTAAAACTATGAGTTCCGATTGCACGCATAAATTATATCCAATTTAGTAATACTATGATTTCAAACATAAACAATTATTTTATAAAATTGAGCTGTTAAATCATTCATTTGTATTTGTTGTCAAGCACTCGACATAATTTATCTTGGTCTACGTGTGCATTGAATGAAATATCAAAACCTACAGGAATTCGCTTAGACTAAAGTAAATAGTAGCCAGTATGATTAAACGTCAGGGATCAATGAAACCTAACCCCTCTCGTCATATGACGACGTGCCTTCTTAAGTCGTTTCCACCGGCGTCTATTGGTTTCGCGGAATAGCGATTTAAGATCGCATGCCAAAGTATACATATGTATACACACGTAGACGTAGTCATACATGCACCGTCGTATAAAATATGTATGTATGTACGTGTAGGATGAAATTTATCGGAATAGGTATCGATCATGCAGTTCCATTGTATTCAGCGTATACGATTGACTTCTATCTTATTCAGTTCGTTCCGTAATTTACATTCGATCACTTTTGACAGACCTTGAATTTAAAGAAACCATTGAAACCGTATGAATATCTAATAATAACGGTGGATTTGTTCTTTGTAGGTTCTAGACCCGTTATTTATTTATGTCGTAGTTACCTGTAACACTACTTACACATAGAATATACCTACTAACTATCTGTCTGTAGGAAAACCTATACAAACATTTTCCTACTTTACTGAGAAACTCAGAGGAAATTAGAGAAAATAATGTTGATAATACGTATACGTAAGTATTACGATATATTTACACTTGATTTGAGTAACCATATTCTTTCATAATATGAATAGTTATATATGGCAAACATTATTTAAACATAGTTCAAGTGAATCCGTTAATTTTTACTATAGGTAATAATTTAGTGTAGTGCAACTACTTATTGTAACAGTTCGCGACTGGTGAACAGCACCAGTCGCGAACAAAATTCAAACTTATTCATCTGCAATCCATTCCAGATTATATTAGTCCTTCTATAGGTCGGTCACAGATGCATTGCTAGCCCTGAGGATTAATTTGGAACGCCGCGGATGACAGATTATCGCTTACCGCACAGTAAAAGGTTTGTTACAAGCTTAGAAAACAAATGTGCATAATAGCAATGTTTCAGTATAATATTTCGAGAACAGTTAGTCAGAGGGGGCGTCAAATATGTCACAAGGGAAAATCCGTTTACGTAATAGAATTTATTTATAATTTAATTACGCATTTCCTACGTCATTTATTAAGTCCTTATGATTAGGTGTCAAATTTAATATTGGAGTTATCCTTCCGCCAAAATGTTGTGCACTGTAATTGTTTATGCACATGTAATATAGGAAATAGGAATACATTAATAATATTAACATAAAGTATACTTAAAAATCTCATCTGAATATACTTTAGATAGTACTAACTTCAAGGATGTACTATGGTAGTATTTGTACCGGTTTTCTCGGTAAGAATGTTAATAGGCCAAAAATATGTGGGCCCGACCGTTGTCGTACGAGAATTGCGTGTAAATTCGCAATTCTCCGCGTATTTAACATTCAATGGATCTAAATCAAAGAAATAATATTGAACTTAATATATACATAAGATTTGATTGCAAAAGTTGGAAAATTAATAATCTTTACCTACAAGTTTTAATCCCAATAGAATTGTAAATGAGAAGAATGTTTGTATTTTACGACTATCGTGTTAGATTGGCTTAATATAGAATAATCAACCAGGTGTTAAATGTGTTATTAGTCGCGTGTCGTTTGTTTGATGACTAAAATGGCAGAGTAAAACGTTTAGTCTAATGTGCTAATGTTTATTTTGTTTTAACAAAAAAAATTAGTTTTGCGTACTTACAGCCATTTAAAGACACAACCGAGCATATACTACACATATTTAACAAATGTAAATATATATATTTTAACAATAAATATAAGTTTCATATGAGGAGACAATTTTAACTGTCAAGAGTAGCAAAGCACCTGTTCTCGGCTTCAGGTAGACCTCCTGTATTATGTGGAGTTTGTTACAGATGTCTATGGGCGTTAGTAACTACTTACTATCAGCTGGACTGCACGTCAATTAAAAAAACTATAAGTAACTTTGACGTAAAGCACTATTTGATATGATTAGTTTAGATCTAGATTGTTTTAAACAAGCCTTTAAGAGGAGACCCGTACCCGGCAGTGAAGTATTGGGTAGCCCATGGTTATGTGACGTTAAGGCGTCACAAAAACAATAAAGTACAGTGTAAAAGTTGTATAAATATTATACCGCGTTCACGATGCACCTCACGAGTGTGCATACACTTGTTTTACGTCCCACGTCCACTATTATAAAGGTCAACCAGTGGATTTCCCGTCAACATACTCGTGAAATGTCTTTATTGTAAACATTCTTTCCTATTTGTAACTTCCTACAACGTAAATGTTGAGAAGAAAGGCTAGCCTTGGCGAATGTTTAAATGGAGAGACATTTCTCATATGTATAAAAATAAGATTAAAAATCATGCAAAACCTGGTTAATTATATGATCCATATACTTTAATTATTTTACAACTTATTCTTAACGTAAAATTCAAATAAATATTTGTTCAATAAAGTTCAAATTTAATTACTGATTAAATAAAATTACAAAAACTACCTCCTACTTATAATAAAAAAAATGCTATTTTTACTTAATAATATTAATAGATATTTGAACGGCAATACGTTTATAACCATAATATTAAAAACTATGAACAGGCAAATCGAATTGGACAATCTGAATTGATTTGGTATTATAACACTTTAGAAGAATCAAGTTTGGAGTATATTATTAATATATTATGAACAGGTTTTTTTAACATACTTTAAACAAAAAATAATAAATCAATAAAGATAAACTTTATTAATTTTAAAACATTTTTTAAACGAATTCACGTAACTAATACTTGTATTTCTGATTATTCACTTACCTAGTTAAACTATAAGAGCATAAGATTACCAAAGTTAAGATCGTAACAATTTATTTGCGGTCAGACTCACATGCTTAAATTTAAGACTCTAATATGAAACTATATAATATGCAATTAAATGTTTTATGCTTGCAAAATAATGCTAAGTGGTATCTTAACCCACAATGAATAATTTAATACTCCTTGGCGAAAGGCGATGTATAATAATTGGAATATTGTAATTAGCACATTAACAAACATGTAATTATACTTTTTACAATACATCTTTCAAAATTTGTAATTTGATTAATAATTCTGAAAGTATTTTATATGACCCAATTGACAGCTGTTAAAAATTGAACTAAGACAATGATTGCAATGTGCAAGGCCGCTTGCGCAAATTTTATACATAAGACTGGCATTAGATAAGACAGCTTAATTCACTGATTGATTGTGTAGCTATTTCAAAGAGAGAACAATCATAGGATCGAGTATACCTCAACGTAGGTGGTCGTAACTAGATTTGTAATTTTGCTAAATTAATATTACTTTAAATAATACAACCACAGCTTAATACTTGTTTACGTTTATTACTTCAAAAATATTAAAGCAATTATTATAATAGAACCGCTTGTTTTATAATTAAACTTAATTCAATGTTTGCTATTATCTGTGTATTGGAAATGTACTTTTTATACTTACGTAACTGAAAATGAAGAGGAAAAAAGCTTATATTTTTTAATTAAAATGTTTAAGACACTATGCTATTTTAATAGCCAGAAAGATATCGGTAAGAAATATTTCAATATATTTCATTTTGGTAAGAAATAATAATTAGTTAATTATAAGTTACACAATACCAAGGTCAACGACAGTTTAAAAGTGATTTATCCAGGTTACGTAATGTTGGCACATGACGTCGAAGACCTATTTGATTTGTGATGACAATTCTGGAGATAAGATAAGTTTTGTGGTGGTGAAGACGCGTGTGTGTGTGATATCAATAAAGAATAAAACATTTTTTGATTATGTTATGCAATAAACTGAGAGGATTAAACCATAAATTTATAAATTACGCAATATATAGGTGTATATAGCTAAAAAACATCTTAGGAAGTAATTAGAATCCGAAATTATAACAATGCCTAAAATTTTTTTTAGTATATATAAAACGATGAACAAACCGGCTTTTGTCGGATAACATTACTAAATTATTTAAATACTGTAGCGATTTGAACTAACTAGCTACAAACTAGACTGCGTAGGATGATAGAGGAACACATAAATCTGTCCTTGACTGTCTAGAGAAAATGGTGAAACAAAATGCTCCGTGCCCTGTCTATGGCAACTTTTGAAAGATCGTAGGCGGTCGGATTTATTTACAACCACCATCCGCAACAATCGCAAACACTTTGTCGAGCGCTTCTAATGAATTATTATGTTTTCAGCGGCAGGAATATTAATTGCGCTATTTACGTAACGTACGACCTTTCTCGTTAACAATGCGAAAGCTTTCCTTTGATATTAGCTAAATTCATGAATCGTTTTAAAACCGCGCTTATTTTATTCTTTCAGTGGTAAGTTAATAAGGATAAGGCATTTTTTGTCTTATAAGTCTATAACCGGTAAATAAAAAATAGTGAAGGGAAATTAATTAAATATATTTATTCTGTGCCTATACGCACACGGATGCACTTATAAACTGTCAGTTACAACTTTTTCTTATACCTACTACCGGATCAGACCACGACCTTAACTGAGCAAATGAAAGACGACTTATACCAAATTACATAAAAAATGTCAAAATTGTTTGGGAATGAGCTGCTAAATACTTACCTACATATAGTATATTTCCTAATTATTACTTTTCAACTAGAAGAGAATTTGGAGAATTTAAAAAATGTTTTCAAATGTGTGTAGAGTCTATCAACTCGCAATTGATCAGCGCAGTAGACTATGTCCTAACCTCCTCTGACTCCGAAAGGAGACCCGTTCCCAATAGCAGAACAGTGACGATGACGAACGTGATGACGAGTTGACTACGACTTTTTAACTTTTGGATTTATTGATTTAGACGAGTAGGTGAACAGTTAAAAATCATTTATCAATCGCATATATGACGACATTATCGCAAACAACTTCGTAAATTTATTTATGACTCTTACACATCTTCGTAACCACGGTCGCACATGAATTTCTCAATAAAGTTGACAAATTTGATAAAATTTACGACATGCAAAGGCAGTGTAAAGTGACCTTACGTAATAAACTTCAGTTTCTAGTAAACCAGGCAAGTCAAACTTTGACCTTTACCTCATAGACACGTAAGTATTATTGTAATAAAAAGGTTTAACCGTTAAAGCCATTTTAATACTTTACACCCAAGAATAAATTTAAACGCAATAGCCTATGAAACTCGCATTCTACCACTTAAATAACACTAACGTATTTACAAACGACACTTAGAAACATTTAATGGAATATGTCGCATAAATTATTATATTGAGCTTTTAACATTTCTGCGTTTAACGAATTTTTTATGTCGTTGTCAACCCATTACTGTACCACTACTAAGAATGGGTCTCCTCTCAGAGTGAAACCCGTTTAAACCATGGTCCACCGCGCTGGCCAAGTGCGATTTAGTAGACTTCACACACTTTTGAGATTTTATTTTAAAAAATCTGACATGTTTCCTCACAATGTTTCATTCATCGTTATAGCAAGCAATGATTAATTTGTAATATGGATTACTTTGAAAAATTATAGGTAGGTATGAGCCTAGGATTAGACTTCCGGAATTTTCTCGGAAATAACTACGTAGATATTGCACCAGATACCTAGTCTATTCTTGGTAAAATGATTCTTCCCCATCCTATATTGTACAAATAGTCTTTTAAAGTTAATTCCATTGTGGCATTGGGAAGTTGGCGTTGCTTCATTTTTGAATAACCATGTTATGACTATAGTATATTTATATAGTAACTAGATGTTAAAGAAATCAGTGAAGAGCCGAATGTTCAGAGTGGTCGTAAACTTTTATACTTAGATTAGCATAGTAGTGTGGATACCGCAAACACTATCTAACATTCGCCGATCATTATTTACATATTTAATTTAAATGTTATGCAATAAAACCGTAATAATTACGCATGAATTATCAAAACTAGTTTGTCATTCTAAACAAGCATCTTTCTAAGAATAATGTCGCATTATAAGCAATAAAAACATTAAATAATTAAATGTGAATAAAACCAGTTAGTATTGTAAATACCCTTAAAATATTTAAATAAAATCTGCGTACTTTTATGTAAAACAATATTAGGTTTCTATCCTATACCTTATAAAAATCCAATTTTTCAC
>DWRA01001451.1:0-17054 GCA_018250295.1 Spathilepia clonius
GAGATAATATTTCTAATAAATTAATATGAATAGCCAATTCCAAATTCAGCAAAAAATGATAATAAAATCAATTTTAAAATCAACAATTAATCAGAGTTAAAAAAATATATATTTACATATATTCTTCGATATCGTTTATTTGTGATATGGTAAAACAAACATTGTATCGCTAAAAGTTCGATAAATAAATAATTAACGGTTAAAAAATATCAATATATATTCTTGTGTTAATGTCGTATCATCAATGGTTAAAAAATGTCGATAATATCTATTCGATATATCATTCACTAGGTGCGCCGACCGCCGCCCGCGCTCCTCTACGGCGAGCTGATACTGGCGCGCCGTGCGTACGTCCGCACCGTGTCCGCCATCGAGCCGCACTGGCTGCAGCAGGTGGCGCCCGACTACGCCCGCCGCTGCCGCGCCGCTAGATGACCGCCGATTACACGCCGCCAACCGACTAACGGATAAAGGACGCGTACTCGGACATGTTAATGCCATGTGTATTGTGGACGGATTGTGGACGAATTGGGGATTGTCGGACGTCCCAACTTGAAACTTGTGTGTAATGTGCCAATGAGTAGTGTATGTTGAGGGTTACTCGCGCGTTACTATGCCATTTACTTAATAATTGTTCAATGTAGTCTTAACTTCCATTTATAATGAAGCTAACGTGACAATTTGTACTTAGATTTGTATGTGTGGATTTCCGTTTCATAGTAGCATGTAAAATATTCAACAGCTATATTTATTTGAATAATACTGAATAGTCTAAAGTTTTAAGCGGCAAATTATGAAATAACTATAATATTATGTTTTACTAAAACACCGCAACGGCAGAAAATACGTCTATTGTTTAGTGAATGTATATATAGCACACGGTGCAGTGACGCCAAGTTTTTATTTATAACCTGGCTGAGATGATACTGTGTGTCTTAATTTAAAGTGGTTTTCTATGTAGCATTCTTAATCCTGTACAAAAGTGTTAATTTTTAATGCTGTTCTATATGTGTAAGACTTGTTAAAAACACCTAAATGTAAAAACTATTGTTAATGAAATAAAAGAGGCAAGGGTTTGTTATTAATGTTAAAGAAAAATGTTATTAATTCTTACATATAAAATGGTTAATAACTAGCTTTACTTATGTATTTTTAGTAGGACACGATATATATAATCGTTATTTTGATGTAAGCCGTGAATATGCCTTTGACAATAAAATGTAATATAGATGTTCCTTTGTAAAATATATATTTTTGTACGAAAAAGAACGTAAAACTGTATCTTATTATGCAGCTTATTTCAAATATAAAATATTAGACACATCGTATTAAAATGCTTTTGCGATGTCCCATTATACACATTACTAATGTTATTTTCCTATTCTCACGACGGACCTCTCGTAGGATTGTAATCTTAGCTGGGGTTAATCACTAAGGTCCATGAGTGGCAATGACCACTTACCATTAGGACTGCATGCTTGTTTGCTACTACTATCATATAAAAATGTATGTACAATAAATATAATTTTATGTGTTTGGACTAGGTACATTCAACTACAGGTAACTTCAGCTACATTTGTCTTTACAGTTTTATCGGTGGTTGATCATTTTACACACTATTACAACCGACTTGTTTTTTATTTCTATTTTTTATATGATAGATTAAATTCATTGTTGCCAGTCGTTATATATTTCTTTTTTTAAGTAAGCTTTAATCATGTGATATTGATCTTTCCACTTTACCTTTGTTTTCAGAGTACATAATTACGTCTTTGTTAAATATTTGGACAATATTTTACATATACATACGTAAACATCTAAAGTGACTAATATACTACCTAAATGCTATAATAATATCAAGTATGGATCATCAATGTATTTCGTCGATTTTATTCAAGTAAATTTGCTCTATTCCTTCCGTTATAAGTAGGTTATTGTAAAATATAAATATGTTTGTCTAGTTTTAAGGATCTTGTTATAGTTAAAGAAATAAAAATAAAGGAAATATCATGTACATGTTTTATATCCCCTCTGTATATAATTAAAAATATAAGTATTATTTTTAAGTTCATTTTAACTAAAATAAAATGTGTTTTACTATTAGTTGTTTATTCTATATTTCCCTAAAGGAAAATAGAGCTGTCAAGTATAGACGTATATAGTCCTAAATGTGACAAAAAAGATAGGGTTAGGGGTGCAACGTGGAGCTAAGAAAGCTTGCGGGCCGCGGGTTGTTAACAGCTGACAAAAAAGATAGGGTTAGGGGTGCAACGTGGATCTAAGAAAACTTGCGGGCCGCGGGTTGTTAACATCTGTCTTGAATACCGCCGAGATGGCATGGCAGAGGATTTTTAATAGAATGAAAATAAAATTGAAGTTTCAATAACGACAGTCATCGATATGAAAACAAAGTGGCAGTATGCATAGGCATGTCATATATCCTAATTTCTATCCTATTTTCATAACGTTGAGTTATCTACGCAGGGACTTAAGGTAATCAGATGCGTAGCGTGCTGGGTGCGGATGGGCCGCACGCTCCTTTTGATTTTTTTAGGCAATATCTGAGAAATTACAGGTTTTTCATGTTATATGACATCTATTCCGTATAGGAAGAACTTTTTAAACACAAATTTAGCTGGCGTCAAAATTATAAATAGGACATTTTTCACCCTCAAATATCAGACATGAATAAATACTTGACGGTCTTTGTTTTCACCGACCTATTCATGTAGAAGGCGGAAAATTCTGCCCCAGGCGGCTTGAACCACTGAAATGCTAAAACACTGAAACAAACGCGTAATATATACGGAGTTATATTCAGTTAAAAACGTATAGATACAGAAGTGAAAGATATGGGTTTAGTCACTTATATTAGGTAGTTTGAGGGTGGTGGTACCTTTTTCACAATCATCTATCTGACTAATAACAGCAGAGTTAAACGCTGCGGTGTTCCGGTTTGAAAGGTACCATACCTATGGGAGACAGTCTATTTATACGAAGCGCTCCAATTTATGAAAGTTACGCATCCGAGGCCGACGTCCGATAGTCCTAGTTTTGGGGTTGGTTTGGGGCATATAATAATAAAAAAATGCATATAATAAAAAAATAGGTAGGTATGAAGTTTCTGTACAATACAACATCTAAAAAATAATATCATTCGAGGGCTCTCCACAAATATAACCATTCAAACATCCGACACCCTCTTAATAATTGAATTAAGATATTATTTTTAAATCCTAAATGCCTGTAAATGGCTAATTACTTAATTGGTTATAGCTTTCCAAAAATAGAAGGTTCTAGATTTCTCTATAATAAATGAAACAAAATGAAGTTAACATATATCGACAATAAAACAAAAAATCTACTTAAAAACCAGAACACATAAATCAAAGTATTCCGGGAATGTAAGAAGTAAGTAGGTTCCACAAACGCCACATGTACCATAGGAATTTAATTTCGCATCAGAGCAGTTGTCACGGCGGGAAAAAGGACGTAATATCAATAAGAGGTCTTTTTCAATAGGCAGCTTTCCCAAATCCTTGGTAGTGTCACGCGGAATACCTTATCACTGAGCTCCGTTCAAATGGAAGTTATTGAAATTCGTTTACAAGTTAAAAGCTTTCCATTTGCCACCGTAGATACCCTACCTTCGAAGTCATATCTACAAGTACACGTACCCATAATAAGCATCGGCCTTGCGTGTGAGAAAAATTCAAAACAGCAGTATAAGATTACATAACCAACATCCAACTAAGGGTGAGGACTCACAGAATGACAAAACTTTAGATTGCGGCTTGTAGTTGTCTAGTACACTGGTGAAGTGCAGGTTAATAAGCTTATTTACATACTTATCAAAACATGGAAGGCACTCGGGTGCGTTGGTATCCACATTACAGTGTAGATGCTAAAATTAGATGTATAGGTACCTAGTTACTACTACTTACTAATACGAAAGTACATTAAAGAGGGTTTTATAAACTAATTATTAATTAAATTTTTACTTACCTATTTACCTACATAATGTACCATATTTATTTTAGATTTACGTCAGAGAAATAGGTATCTATTTAATTCCACTCCATTTTATTTAATTCCACTCCTGTGGTTTTAACTGCGTGTAGGTAGGTATACCTGAATGTACCTATACATGAAGTATGTCAGGAAAATCTAAACAAAAATGTTATTCACGATGAGTATTATCATTGTGGTAATAGTTCCGAAGCAGATAAAAAACTAATTTTCAATAACAAACTTGTTTATGAGTTTTGTTTTTATTGATGTCCATTATTTGTCGGATTCCGTTTGTCTTCATCTTCCCGAAGTTGAGATACTTAGAGGAACTAATAAATACCCGAAAATTTATGGATTTAGTTTTCTTTCAAGTCGTTTGTGATAATAGGTATCTAATGAATGGTAGCTTTTTATCGAATTCTATATGATTTACCTAATTTCAGGAAAATACTTAATAAACAATTCTAACGTAACATTTTCGGAACTATTCCAATTTAAATCTCATTTTTAGGGTTCCGTAGCCAAATAGCAAAAAACGGAACCCTTATAGATTCGTCATGGCTGTCCGTCCGTCTGTCCGTATTCCACAGCCACGTTATTCAGAAACTATTAATACTACAGAGTTGAAACTTGGTAGGTAAGTGTATTTTGTACACCGCTTTCCGAATTATGTACAAAAATCTTCTTCAATCAAAAATCATCAAAAAATCAAATCATCCAAAATAAAAAATCTTACCTACACGCCTGGGGTGTCTATAGAAATGTCTTCTAAAAGGACATAGAGGTTTTTAAAACCATTTTTCCTCAAAGTCGATTGTTTGAGATAAAAGCCCTTTCAAAGTGATAAAATGTGTCCCCCCCTCTAACTTTTAAACTAACAAAGTGAAAAATCTGGAAAAAAACATATGTTGTAGATGTTAAGGAAAACTTTCAACTAAAATTAGTTCGAAGAAGGTACGGTTGACAGTTTTTGAGATATAGCACTTTTTTAATATCCGAATAATATAACTTTGTAATTATATAAATACTATGTAAAACAAACTTATTTTGGTAGTTGTAAAACTGTTCATTTTTATTTATTATTTTTACAATTTTGTGGGGAATGGTACCATTTTGTAAATATATGTTTTATGTTTCAATAAATGTATTTTGTTTTGTCTGCTGTTATTTAATGATAATGTTACGGAACCGTATGCCTGCGAGTACGACTCGCACTTGGCCGATGTTTTTTATTGAATCACATAGATTTCTTTTTGAATGTCAACAATCTACCACTGCTTGGGAAAATCATTCGCTATAGAGACGAATTAAAAATGTAAATGTTCACATTTTTATATAATTTTCTTATAAATTGTACTTAGTTTAATACTCTAAATATCCCGGTCATAGAAAACAAAAACATCCTAATCCACGAAAAGCATCCTAAGCATACTCATTATCCGGGAAAAATTAGGAAATTTATTACGTTTATTATCGTTTGTCTAATCTCATTACAATTTGTCTCTGAAATGAGTGGGTCCTCTTCGCGCTGGAATAATGTAGAATAATCAAATCTCAAGAGAGGTATTTGTATACGAAATCGTTAAGCAATGACGCGAAAAACGAGAGCCAACTTAGAAGAAAAGCTTCGTAAGCAAGCTTATTAGAATAATGCGTAAAATACGGAAGCATCGCGTGGATCTACGAATAAATATAGCCACTGAATTTGGGCCTATACTTATTCGTAGATATGCTAAAAACCTTTACCTATACCTCCTACCTCACTCACATTTGTATTATTATTGTATTTTCAGCTATGTATTATTCATAAACATAAAAGTAGTTTAAATAATGTGTATCTATATTATTTCATTTTAATTGTAATGGCATAATACACTGGTGTTGGATTTTATGAAATAGATGTGCCTATATTTCTTTTATAAATTTAAGGCTTTTCCTACTAATTGTTAATTAGGTATAAGTTACACTAGGCTTATTTATTAGCTTATCTAGTGTTCATATCTCAGGTCTTCACTAATTGAATAGCACAATACGAGTATATAGGTACTTACTTACAATCAAGAAATCATGTTTGTATACGGACATATATTTGTATATATATGTATGAGTCTGTATATATAAAGACCATTATTATAACCGGCATTTCTTACAAAAAGAATAAAGAAGAAACAATCCATAAGGCAGTGTTTCTAAACCCTGAGCATTAATCATTCATATTTCCTGTATTGCGCCGCCCGCCCCGTCGCCCGGTGATCGTTTGTTTCCTTCCGAAACCACGAGAGATGTGCAAGGACAGATGCTTGACATGTATTTACTACTAGTTGTGTTGAGTGGTTTCTCCCGCGTTTAAAAAGAATAATATGACTGACATGGATACATGTGGTCAAAATTTTACACCTTCAATAATTTTAACAAAATGGGGCGCGCGCGGTTTATATCCCTCGCGGTACCCTCATATTTTTTCTGAAATATAGGTAGCTTAAGTTACTCTTAGTATCCTCTATTTGCAAGTAAAAGTTCCGTAAAAAATAAATTCGGCAGTTGCAAAAGTTAGCAAGAACAAACAGACATATAGAAAGATAAACAGACAATAATTGTGATAATTATTTTTATATTTATAAGTGTACAGTATGTAAAAATAGCAAATAAAATATGAAATAACCATTAGGTTACTCTTTAGTTTAAGACCATTATAGGAAATAATTTATTATTTATTTAACCGTTTCATAGTAACGAGACACGTAGTTGCTATAGCATTGCTTGTGTTTGTACTTTGAAACTGGGTGCAGAAAAGAACAGACAGGGGATATATCGAGGGATAAAGTCGGTTTTTCGCACACAACATAATCGATACATAATGTTGTTACATAGTGTGCACGATTTCCTTTAAGAACAAATATTTGCGCGATAGATACGAGCCAAGGGCGGGGCGTGCGAGCGTGGGGACAATCTCTGCGATGGCTCATTCACTGCTGCAACGAGCCGAGTAGAGAATTGAATTGGAAGCAAATGTGCCGTACAAATACTGCCGTCGAATATAAACTGAACCACTCCCGAGTAAGATCCCCGAAACCTTTCTGATCAAATTACAGAAAGTAAAGAAAGCCTTCCGAATCAATTCAACAAAACGAAGCTTGGTTTTAAATTGGTGCACATTACGGCGACATTTAAATAGAGTTTCTGGTGAGGTGGAGTATAAATAGTGTGTCGTGGCGTGCACGAGACAGGTGTGTAATGAGCGGAGGGTGACGCGGATGCCTGTCACTCCTTCGCCCTGACTCGGCACACTATTGTTTCCATTTGGTATTTTCTGAAAGGTTCATATATTTCTTTTGTTTTTGTACTTAAATGATCACAACGAGGATCATTTCGAAAATTTGTTATAACGCGCAATGTATACGTAACACTTCACGATACAGCGCAAAAATAACAAACAATAATAATAACGTAGAATCTGAGTTACTCGGTAGATTATTAGATGGCAAGACGACTAAACTCGGGCTATGCAAGTGCGTGCGAGTGGGGGCCGTTGCGGACGGTTTATTTCCGTGCGTGAGCTCGCGGCGGCCCCGCTATTTCCTATCCCTGATAGTCTGTTTGCGGTTACGACTTCTTTACCAAGCGTCTACCCGTATCCGGAAAATAATCTTGGCTTCCAAGTAGGCCGATGTTGTTTCTCCATATAAGTGGTACATTTAAGTTATTTCTAAAATAGTGACATGATTTCGTCGGGACTATAACATTTCTAACTTGTTAAGAGTAGAAATACATTATTATTTAAGTGAAAACATTAGCTTTTTTAACACGTAACATAGGAATATATTTTGGTATATTATTTAAAATTACTATTTACTTTTGCTTTCGCGCAGTAGCGCAAGTGCGTACTGGTTACTATACGAGCGGCTGTATTTTGATGTTTGACGAGCATCAGAGCATAATAATTCCTCTTTTATTATGCAAAAGTAAGGACTTTATTTTTTATACGAATAATGCCTGATAGGTATTACTATTATTGCCTAACGTCAGCGTAGCTAAATTGAATTAAACTAAGTACTTTTTAAAAGTGATTGTTGTTTTATAAAAGCCAGTGTATAAGATCATCAAATGTATATTTTCTATTAGGCGTAGTTATTCCATAGACGACATGAAAATGATTTTTTCGTTAGGAATATATCAGTAAGCTAGGTTATCAGTTTGATTCTAAATGTTACTAACAAATGCAGAACCTTTCTCTAGACCACGTTCAAGGAGGGAAAGAATAATATGCGACGAATATTACGGGTGACATGTCGCGTGGCGGCTTTATCGCAACCTCGTACAGCGATAACATGTCTTAAATCATCCCATAATGTGCCGCTAGATTTAACACTGGGTCTGGATGGGCCCCACGAGAAATTTGCTCATTAAAGCATTTTTATGAAGATAAAAGTAAGCAGAGATGTAATTTTCGAAGGAACGGGACGGTACGGTAGTATAATTTCGGTTATAAATCAATTTCAGTTAAGTTTTATTCAATACGATTGTATTGTTTATTTTAGTAATACACTAGGTTCATTGATATTTTATAAATACATAATGTAAACGATTTATTGACTCATATTACTTCAAATTGATACAAATATTTTATACTAATATTTAAACAGAACTAATATGCGTCTAAATTATGAGTTTGTAAGTTTTGTTTTCATCTTGAAGCAAAGCATGAAGGTGGCAGAACCCTTGTAGTTCAACTCTGGCGGCACCATCGCCACACTTGTTTCAGCCTAATAACAGAAGTGTCAAGCGGTGCTGTCTTCTGGTTTGAGAGGTGTGGTAAGGGAGATAAACTTAACGAGACATTCCAACTTAGTTCTCAGGGGTAGCAACGCGTCTGTGGTCGACTTCAGTTGAGATTGTGGTCTTATCTAGGGTAGATCACAGATGCCCATGGGCGGTAGTTGCCACTTACCATCAGGTGGACTGCATACTGGTTTGCTTCTCCATCATATATAAAAAAAAGCAGTAGGTGTACGTTGAAGTAGGGATAAATCTTATAAAATTTATTTACGACAAATTTTCCATATATCTGTTCTGTTAGAATAGACGTCTTATCTTTAGTGATTCAGTAGAAGTATATTTTTGTAGGTACAATAGTAAATTTACTTAATTAAAACGTGTTTGCGTTGTGTGACCTTGTATACGGATTAACTGGGTCTCGTTACAAGAGAGGGCTAATACATATTTTCATCTATTGTTCTAGGAACAATTTTCTGATATGAAACTCTTTGTTATAGTGTGAGGCAAGTAGCTGGCTAGCCGCCAGTTCCCCTACATGTTTCATATTTCACTGGATCAGCGCAACTTACAATAGCGGAAATATATTACTTTAATTTTTTCACGCAATTACTGTAATTTATATTTAACTATCTGAGCCCTACGGTTGTAATCGCGACAAAAAATGTGACATCACACAAAAAATAACCGATTTTTTTATACCTTTAATAGTCTTAAACCAAAAGGGGCGCGCGATAGATTTAATGTATAATTATTTTACGAGGAACCCTAAACATATTTAAAATAAACATAGGTGGCTACAACTCGATTAGAAGACAGTACTGGTGATCATCTATTCCCTAGTTTAGTAGGAATATAAATGATAAAATTGGTCCATTTAATAAAGTAGCCTCGAATGGGCCAGGAAATATTATGATCATGAATTACATTGTGAGTATGCTGACCTCAATAGGCACTGTGTTCGTATTATCGTAACAAATACGCAATGTCCAAAGTAAGCACACTACAGTCCCATGGAGATACAACCGACATGAGTATTATTTGGGCGCGTTTAATGTCATGTTTTAGGATGGAAGTGTTTAGAGACATTACTAATTTCAAAAGCTTGAAAAGTGTTGCTCCGTAATTTATCTGAATGGCTGTACAATTTGCTTCAAAAATTCCTTATAATTTACTGATCTACATTTTATGTAGTAAGATACCAATGTTTTTCTTTCTTTTTCATTTTTGGTTCTTAGAATTCCTAAGTCAGATTAGAGTTTTATCTTTATCTATGTGGGAGTAGAAAGACTTCACTAAACAAAAAACACAAAAGAAATAAATAAAAAAGTTTATCCGATATTTATGAGGCAATAATGTTTGAGTGGATAGGAAGCTACTTGATATCGTGTATTGCATTGATTCAAGAGCGTGGTTTTAATCCCGATGAAGCCGATATTTGGCTCAAAGCCATCCTGCGGTCCGGTTTCCCATTTTTTACGACACAACAACTAGGTAACGTGTTTGTATCTAATCGTTATATTTCTCCCTCTGAGATGGCGTACAGGTTTACCTTGCTCATTGTTCACAAGTTGACGGACAGGAATATCAAAATTATACTTTTATTCTTGCATGTCCTATGGTAAGCAAGGCACAAGCAAATTACACAAACTACTTGCAATGACTTAGGTGGTAGCGACCGCATCCATTTATGCTTCTACGACTCAATAATCAATTTGATTCTAAAGTCTACAACATTCCCACAGAAAAACAATAAAAGTTTAAACACTAAATTAATTCGTAAAAAACAATGTTATGTTTAAACAAGAACTTTAACTTTTGTAGTAGGTATGTAGGTACTGCATTTTATACAAATAGTTGCGATACAAATTATTTATAGGCATTCCGCTTCTCAAAATGAAGCACTCAATTAAATTTCTATTAATAATGTGAAACGAATATTCATTTAGAATTTCATAACCGTGTGCATATCCCATATGGTGCAATGAAGTCATTAACATAGGTAAACAATCATTACAAATGCACCGCCGGTTTGTAATTATCAAGCCTGTTTGTAAAATCAGGAGGTTATTATTTATCGCAGTAGCTTAATGCATTCCGTAGACTTTTTAAATATAATTGAATATTATATTTTTAAAGTAGTAAATACATTATTATGTTTTTAAAAAGCAAAATTATTATAGTTTTAAAAGTCAAAGTTTTAAAAACAAGTGGTCTGCAATGTTACGACGCCCGCTATATTAGATTTAGAACGACGTCATAAAATGAATCTCGCATCGTCATCTAAACTAAACATATGTTCAACATATGTTGTGAATCACTTCATATACATATATACAATAAAATCCATTCGCAAGATGAAAACCACACATACAAACGCTCTAACAGGGTAATTTAAATACAAGCTTGTAGAAATTTATATAACATCTCAATGAAAATATACTGAGTACGTTAATAAATATTTATTAATTTAATCCTAAATTCATTTACATTTACATTACATTAAATTTACAGCTTAGATAATGAACAATTTTAATAAATTTTTAATAATGTTGTTTTGAAGTTTTTAAGGACAATTGTGTGTATATAGTTGTCAGATTCCAAGTTATTATTTATTCCTTTTTCCTTTCCACTGGTAAAACTTATGAATGAAAGTTATGAACCAGTTGAACCTTTTGTGGTTCAACTACGGTGGCACCACCGCCATGTCTATTTCTGCCTAATAGCAACAGTGCTAAGCGCTGCTGTATTCCGGTTTAAAGGGTGTGATAAGGGAAGTCTCACTTATCCGAGGCGCTTCAACTTAGCCCTTGGGGGTCGCAACGTATCTATGGTCAATTTTAGGAGTCTTAGTCCTATTAGAATCTTATCTAGAATTTATCATAGATGTCTGTACGCGGCAGGGGCCATTTATCACAAGGTGCACGTCATGTTCGTTTGCTCTATCAATATAATAACAAAAATGAATATAAAATGTAGTAACATTTAACATTTGAATATCATTTACATACATATGTGTGTAACTTCGAACGTAGCTCGGTTGGTTGGCTAGTTAGTATAAGTTCAGTGATGACATGCTACGCCACTGTGGCGTCTACGATATGCTACGGCATCCGTCGTTCAGCTCGTAGCAGATAACTTGTTTGCAAAATTTATTACCCCCGGGCTAGCTTAGCTAGCTTATGTGCTACGTAGCTCAGTTTAGGGTAGATTAATAACTAGTCTTCATTTCATAGATAGACGATGATAATTATTATAAGTTTTGTAACTAGTCAGTCAACTTATAAAGAAGAAAAAGTTAAATCGTTTTTTGAAGGTGGTAGGGTCTTTTTGGTTCGATTGCAGGGGCGCCACCGCAGCGCTCAATTCTTGTATATTTCTTCCCAATAACAGCAGTGTTAAGCGGTACTGTGTTCTGGCAATAGGGTATGGTAAGTAAGACATACTTATACGATGCGTTCCAACTAAGTCCTCGAGGGTAGCAACGCATCTGTAGTCGAGTACAGGCAGAAATCTTATGTGGGGTTGATTACATGTGTCCACGGGGGGCAGTAGCCACTTACCAATAGGTGCACAAAGTTCAGTGCCTACTTTTCGTAAGAAACAAGAAGGAACCAGTGATACGGATTCAGAATAACATTTCCATTGATAATGAAACCGACAAGCTGTGGATGTTCTTTTACTTTCTTGCAAATTATTCTTAAGTTAGTTCTTACTACTCAGCGAAGAAAAGAAAAAGAATAGAAAACTAGACAAAACTTGTACGGTTTGTTCTAAAGTCTATGTATTTTTTCTAACATTAACCATCGTTATTATTTTGACGTTTACTTTTGAATAGGACATTGATAGTGTGTACAGAGAGCCGAGTAGATAGCTTAGCTGTTAGAAAGTTGGTATCCCAATTGGGGGGTCTGAGGTCTGGAATCTAGGCACGCATTTTAAAGCTGTGAAGCCTATCAATTGACACTTAGCCAACGCAGGGCATCATGGCTTAATACTATGTCGTACTGAGAGTAGATACGTGCAGTGTACGGTGGGACAGTAATGGGTTACCGACAGGTACAAAAATATTTTTTATCGATTTTTCTATTTACAACTTGATTTAATAAGAAACAAATAAAGCTGCCTGTTAATTTTAACGACAAAAGGAAATATTTTAAGGTCCATGACACCCGTAGTAGTCAATTGCTTATCTAAATTGATATCATGTCACCTACGATTATTAAATGTTTTCCAGCAGAACACAGTTTTTAAGCAGATAGATATACGTCGTAACAAGGCACAAACAGGATTTTTCGCATATATGATAAAGCAAATACACAAGCGGCATTATGGAAATGTTTATTATGTACCGAAGGTACGGAAGGAGGCAATTGACAATGTTTTGAAAAGACGCTTAAAGATCAGTATGTTTCGATATTACACACGAGATTTGATATCAAGAACTTTGCATGGATTTTAATTTTCTGAAAACCTTTTTTTTTTTTTGTTGACGAAGGGAAACCTTCAAAAGGTACCTCGGTGCCGTGGGAGCGGCAAAACCTTAGATATCAAGATTCCACGGTACGTTTTTAAATTAAATTTCTTTGTTGTGAACATGTGTACTTCGAAAGCCCGATATCTAAATGATGAATTTAAGTTTCTGTTCTGGGTCTGGGTGTTTGTGTATTCATCTTTGTGTTTGTTCATGGCTACCACGATACTAGGAATCCCAGTGTGGGGCTGTGGGTATAGAAAGCGTCTATTTTTAATTATGCTGTTACTTACATTGTGTTTAATCAGCTCCTTACTATTAAATTTTAAAATTATAATATAAATATGAAATAGTTTTTTTTTTAATGTTACTTCATAACTTTATTAACCAAATGCAACAAATAATGTTAATATTTTTTAGCAAAATATATTACAAATCATTTCTTATTAGCACATGTACAACCGTTACAAAAGTACTCGTAGTAATGTTCGACCGAAACAGATTTTTCAGTCGAAACTAGATTTTTTGCCGAAACGGAACTTTCCTTTGGCCACTAATTCGTAGTATTAGTATTGCGACGCTTAGAATAATTGTACGATTATCGTAGGTTTCATCTGTACGGTGTACCTTTAATCTCAGCGATGTCGTAGAAGGCTAGGTGACAATACTAAAACAGGACATGGGTTAATTTGCAGAACTTAACATAGTGATGATAGAAATCCTCTTTTTCGAAGGGGTTGTCTAATAGAAAAATCATATAGGAAAAACTATACGCTAGGACTACTTTGTGTGTACATGGTGAATGATTTATTATTTTTAAGGATAACTTGTACTAAACAAACATACAGTTGAGTGACTATAAAAAATCCAGCAGGACTGGTTTGTTACCTGAAATGGATCACCTATATATTCCTAGTCCTAGTCCTTATATATCTCTTACCAATATTTCAAACCATAATACAACAGCGCTAAATATAAAGCAACTAATTAGTCTAAAAGAAAAAACCTAATTAAAACTGAGCTAAATCTTATAAATAAAAAGCGAGCCGTAGAACTAATTATATCGTTTTTATTTGTAGGATTAGTGCCTTAACTAGTTCAGCGGAATCCTCGAAGTAGTCCGAACCATATTGACATACGAACATAGAACTTAGCCCTCTTAATTATATAAGTCTGGCGGATTGCCAGCGGCTCACTGGCCGTTCTACAAATCTACTGGATAATTTTAAATCCAAACTCCAATAAAGTAAATCGTTCTTAATATAGGTAGCCGGTTGTGTCACTTTGGTATGATCGATGCGCAGATAATTTTAAGCGAATTTCAAATTAAATTATAACTTCAACTTTATTACTATTTCTTGTTAAGAGTCTTATGTTCGACAACGCTATTTAGAGGTGGTGAGAGATGAGATGTTATTTTACTGGAGTAGATAACGAGCGCGAAGTTCTCCTGATGAAAAATACGAGTAGCAACTATCGCCTGTGGCAACTACTGTAGCAACTATATCTATACAAGCAAGCTCAGACGTAATTAAAGTACTACATGAAGTAGGCCAATAGGCCATAGACGCGTTGCTACTCCTGACAACTGAGGAGGAGGAAGTTGGTACTTCCGGTATAAACGTCTCTCCATTACGGCATCCAGTAGCGCCTAACATTGCTGATATGAGGCAGAAAAAGGTGATGTCAATGAATCACGAAATATTTTACCACCTCGAAAATTTGACACCTTGACCAGAGCATACTACAAGTTTACATAATCTTTTAAATCAATTAATTTTAAACGCGCTCTCTGATGAAGTGTATGACAGTTAGTGGCCTCATAAATAAATTATTCCGAGGGAATGAAAAGCTTCCGAATATACTTTGTTGTTGTTCCTAATACTCTCATTACCATATATTAACACAGATACGGTAACGAAGGTGTAAACATAATAAACACGGTAATTCAACCCATTCGCAGTTTATATTTCAAAGAGGTCCTATATATATTAAGTGACAGGTGTAACGAAATTATTACATTTAAACATACATTTACGGACATGTTGAAGTTTTGTTTTTATATGTTATGTTATGGTAAATTTATTTATCTATTTATTTCAACTAAACACAACTACATATAATTACAGGCATTATTTTCAAAACGTAAGTGTGGTGTAAATATGTATAATAGAACCGCTCCTAACTTTATTTATTGCACATTGTATACATATGTTATCAGATCATTTTAAAGGTAGAAGAACCAGTCCCGTGCGAGTGATGAGATACCACCACGGCTCCCATTTCTAACATGAAGCAATTCTTGTTTCGGTGGAAGATGACTGCAGGTTTGGATTTGAGGCGATTATCTTAGTTCTCATGAATGGCAACGAATCTGTGACAAGCAGGCAGACTGGATTTTATGTCCCTATATGGAGTTACAGATGTCAATGTGGCAATAACCACCAAAAGGTTGCTTTTCTTTCAATGAATGTTGCTTTACGCTGCTACTATTATCTTTTTTTGTCTACTTGTCCGTTTGTTTGAGGTAATATTCGAAACGGTAGCATTGATATTCACTGACAGATAGGATACTTTTTTTTAAAATAAATTAGGGTTCCGCAAAAAATTAAAACTCACAAAATTTATCACAAACGCCCCATTTTCTTCAAACTGTTGAAGGTCCAATATTTCGGCTTTAACTCCATCAGGTTGCATTTTTAAGTAACGTGATAGTACATTAATATGCTAGTATATATTAGTACGCTAGCACATTAATACCTCTGCACAAACTGCAAAGATACATATCTTTGAAAAACTATGATATTTTGCTACATATTCGAAGTAGAACATAGTTCTGTGGTACGCGGATCTCCTTTACCGCCCGCATAAAAGTTTATTGGTGCTTGTTCTTGGTTTATTATGTGTTAAATATATTTATGTCCCTATATCCACAGCTTTTTATTAGTTAATCAATTTAGGCAGCTATATTCAGTTGATTTTTAAAATAGAAATGGCAAACGAGTATGCAACCCGTTTGATGTTAAGTGAAACTCCACATAATTATGTAAATCGAAGTCGACCACAAAGTTAATAAAATTGGGATATTTCGAAAAAATAATGTGTCTCCGTCACCTTGAGTCCAGAATTATTCTCTTTAGAGAATGTTTATTCTCAAAAAATATGTAGGTATACCTACATTTTTTTCGAAGCTAGTAGCTAGCACAATCTGTAAAAAGCCGCATTCAAATCGTGCACCCGTTTGGAAGCTACGATGCCACAGACAGATTCACAGATACACACGTTAAACTTATAGCACCCCTCTTTTTCCATCAGGGGTTTAAAAACTAGAGACTAGGGCGCGGCATTTGGTATGTATATTAAATGTTGGTATGTCAATCTATTATCAAGACGACTTAATTTACTTTGTACAGATAATGAAACACTGAAACTAATTTATATGACCCTATCTAGACGTGTTCTAGATTTATTTATATATAAACCAATGTTATAACTATATTGTAATTCTTGGGTCCTAGAAGATTTATTTCTCTCTTATGATAAGGAATAGCTAAATTATAGTCATGACTAATACAGAGTGTGTTAAGTTGAATTTGGTAGAACCTCTTGAAGTTTGACTCCGACAGCACCACAGCCACACTTATTTATGCCTAATATCAAAAGTGTTAAGCGCTGCTGTATTCTGATTTGACAAATGTGTTAAGTGAGACGTATGTACTTATTTGAGGTCGTGGTCGACTTCAGCTCGGACTCTCAATCTTATCTGGGGTAGATTACAGATATCTGCGGGCGGCAT
>DWRA01001452.1:0-17053 GCA_018250295.1 Spathilepia clonius
GTTCGTTATACACACATGTGTATGTTCGTCGCACACATAGGTCGTTGCCATATTCTCAGTGATTTATTAGAAACGAAGTTATTGTTAATTTAAGATCGTCCGTCGTCCGAGTCCAGGCTGAAATCTTACGTCCTTGACCTGAAATAACCATTGAACATCGAGTGCCCTGCAAGTTGAATTGCTACTTCTATCAGTTACATAGTTCGTCCTCAGTACTCCTAGTTCTCAGGAACTCCATGCACTTACAATGCACTACTTGGGTTAATTATGAACTTCCTTGGGGGGCAGTGACTTACCATCAGGTCGATTGAATGCTCGTTCGCTACTTTTATAAAAGTATAACGTAAAACGTACGCAAAATCCTAAAAAGAAATTCGAACATATCTCCTTTCTCCAGTCCAAATGTTCGACTTATAGTGGGATAAATACTTCACCGTTAAAATTTTAAGGAAAGTATAGCAAGTATCACAATGAATTCGCACTTATATGGCATCATAACACGAACACGGCATGTGACGACACCAAGTTTGTGAGGTCTGTACGTCCACAGCACTTGTTATTCGCGCCCCACTTACAAAGTGTGGGCTAGCGGTCGCTTCTTCAGTTATATCGGTTATACAGCCTCTTTAACGAGGTTTATCGTCAACCACACTCAAAAAACTAGTTTATGCATCGCGTATTCCAGTTAACAAGAACTGTTGGATCTCGAAATGTTTGTTTGGTATGGTAGTGGAAATATTTTAGAGTGAAATGATAGTGACGTCCTAGAATTTTTCGGAGAATCTTCCGTTAAAATGTATAAAAACGTAAAATGATTATTAAATAAAGAGTGAACTATTTTTTATTTGAGACTGCTTGTTTTTTAAAAATATGACAGAAAAAAATGAATATTTAATTCAAAGTAGATTCTTTACAAAATTATTTTTACACATCAATAAAATTTATCACCACTGCGCACGTGGTTTCGTTATGGAGAATAAACAACATGGAGAATAAGCATACAGTCCACCTAATAGTAAGTAATCACGTGATTATTGTAATGGGATCTATTATCTGTAAATATTATTTAGGCTCTGCGTAATCTGTATCAATTGTAGTTACGCGTACCTAAGGACTAGAAGGGGATCTACCACAATTTAATTTTAGTGGAGTATAATTCAATAAAAAACAACTTAAGCCGGATATAAGAATACTAAATATCACTCCATGTTATGTTTAATCTACTTTGCTTCTGTCGTATATGATTGAAACAACGTGATAGTATTAGTATTATTTCAATATAACTCACTCACGTTCATTCAAAGACCCAAATGAGAAATAATTTTAGCGAAATTAAATTTGGATTTCACTCGTGTAATTCGAATCGAGATAAATAGTAGTCCGGTACAGTTATCAGTGCCTAACACCTCGTTACAAAATTTTAATCATAGTTCTCACGCCAATGCACCATTTATCGAATCAATTTTGTGGTGAACTATATCTACGTACACGCTACTCGTGGTGCCAGAACACATGTTAATAAACCGACTATCAAAACAATCTCAACGCCGAATTAATTTCACTTTCGATTATCTTTTAATGAATAGAGAGGTCAGGCGTGCCGGTAAACTTTCGCCCGAGGCCAACATTATTATCGAATATTACGTGTGCGAATAAAATTTCATTGATGTTATGACATTACTATTTGTGTGGTTTTTTATTGTGTTATTTGACTTATGTTGTTTGTTTTTGTTCTAGGTGAGTGGCTTGTCGACGTTTTGTAGAGTAAGTACTGGTTTAATTACCGTCGTGATGTGGAACGGCGCTTTTTGGAATCGTTTGTGCATTAGTCATTATTTGTCTCTTATTTCAATTGCGAGCGGTAATATCACGAAGAAAGCTGTATTCCTGACAGTTTACATAATAATCTCAAATGTATATTGATTCTACCACCTCGCACTTGACCAGATTCATAGTAATTCTCATTCCAAGACGAGCAAGCTTAACATGAGTGAAATAATTATTGGCTTTATTTCTGCACCAGTACTAACGTTTTAATTTTAATGTGATGCTGTGTTTACCAAATGATGAATTTAGGTATCAGTTCTAAGTCTGAGTTTTTTCGGTAGTCCTTGTAACTATGCGGTATGAATGTAAAATGCATTTTATGAGATTGTAGTAGCAAACGAGCATGCAATCCGACTAATTATAAGTGGTCACTACCGCCCATGGACATTTCTTACAAACTCGACATAAAACAAGAGTTCCAAGTAACGCGATCACCTTTGCTTTGCCACTCCCAAGGACTTAAAAACTTTATCACGTCTCTGAATAAACACAGTTCCAGTTTTGGTCTATGATTAAACAACTAATACAACATCAATAAAACTATATTTATTACTGATAATGAAAACGTGGAACAATAATCAAAACGTGTTTCATTTGCATAAAACGAATATGACGACGAGCGTAAATATAAAACCAAACGGAATGTACAAATGATGCTAATCAATATGCACAATGAAGATGTTAAAGTTAATTACTTGTATTTATCCAAACGTTAACATGATTAATTAACGCATAATTTCAAATTGAGTGCTAAACACACGATGCGATCGGCCATGTTTGCATAATTACGTGTGACGGGCGAGTCACGGTTTTCAGATTAGGAATTTCTTTAGTGAAAAATTCAAACGTCATCCCGTTCAATGGCCACACTTCCCATGAATAGCGAAACAAGATTGACGGCAAGGTCAAGCTTGGGGCATACAAAATTAGCGTTTCGACACAATAGTGGCAAAAATTACTTTCACTTAAATGCACTCTTTGTTAATACTCAGTCATTAGATAAAATACTCATAAATTACTGTCAAAAATTAGAAGCCACTTCACTTCCACTTAATTTTCGGCCTTTTATCATCCGCTTTGGAATACGACAGTTACTTAAAAGAAATTTAGATGTAATCTTTGGTATTAATGTAATGGATCTGTTTGTTTGACGGGAACTCTGCTGCTTTTGATGATTTAAAGGAATGTACGGGATAGCAAGTAAGACAAAGGACTTATTTCAGGAAGCTGTAGTATATTTGAATCTCCTCCAAAATACATTAAAATATGATATTGATCAACACTGATTTTTCCGAAAACTCGCAAGTAATAATTTAATCATGTGACAAAATAAGTTAATCGTGCTACAACCAAATGCGACTTTTCATAAGATAGTTCGTGTGCGCTTTGGATATCTTTTCGTGCGGAACATTTTACGACATTTTCATTGCGATTTTTTTCCTTAGGTTAGTGATTTATTAATATTTTTTGTATGTTATTTATTCTCCTATGAGCATACATTATCGTGAGCCTTAATCTGTCCTTAGTTCAATCTTCTATCCTGTTTATTATATTTATTTTTGAAGACGGTTTTTCTTTGCACAATTTTGTTTTCTTGCACGCAGTTAGATCATATATGCCGTCATAGACCAGTATAAAGAAAGAATCGGTTTATTCCTTTAAAATAAAATAAAAACATATTAGCTAAAATTATTGCCAAAATATTAAAGTACTATCATTTAATGACGTGAATACCAAAAAAGCCACTCAGCTTTAATGTTACAGATAGACGCCTACAACTCTGGTATTCTCTTGAGCCTGAATATAAGTCCTACACCTGAGCCTATGACTGTATTTATCATAAAAATATTTAAGTTTGAACATTGTCATTCTTTCGCTTTAAGATCATTTGCATGGTGTTCTGATAACATACATAACGGGAGCGTTCGCAGCTTACTAACAGCGAAAATGAGCACTACCAACACTGAACCACCCAATTAACATACTTCTATGCGCTTTCTAATGCAATAAGTAATGTTTTTATCGCAGTGAAACGTCAAAGATGCCATGAATAGATAGCATTATGAACCCGCGTAAAGGATTGGACAGAAAAGTCGTAAAATCGAGCCACGAAAGTGGTGTTATGTGACAATAACAATAATATTGTGTACCCGAAAATTCTTTTCGCGGACTGTTCCCTATTTACTATTTTTTATGGTATGCTTGGCAATAAAATAGTCATCTCTACTTAAAATACTTTCAAATATATAAACCGTCCTGCTAGTATAAAATGAAATTCATTTTCCTCACTTCCCTTAAACAATGTGCTGATCACTTGATTCTACAGTAGGAAAACATAAAAAAGAAATTATTTATCTGTAGTAATTGGTAAAATCGTATGCAACCTAATTCCATCAAATGAAAATGATGACTAGAAAAATATGCAAGATCATTTTAAAGTATATTTTTTAATTTTGAAACCTGAAAACACACTTTGTAATTTGAGGTTTCACCTTTGACGTCGAACTCATCTAATCACCTGACCCGTCAAGTATGTACAATTAAGTCTCGATACTTAGTAAGACGCGTTCAAAGTAATTATTAAAAATCGCTTAATCATACACATTAGGCACATTTATTATTTTCGCTCGGTGGTATTATTCGATGGACCACATTTTATCATCTACTAACTTACTTACCATATTATAAACTGTAACTCAAATGCAAAGAATCGAATTCACTAGTACAGTATTATCTTATATTAAAAAAATTGGCACGCGATGAAACTGTCTGAAACAATGTGTCTCCGTGTCCATATTTCTCGTTTAATTTACTCTCTAATCTTTTCTTAAATAATATAACCGACATTAACAAAGCATTCCTTCATTCAAAATGACAATGTATTCAATACAGTGGCTGCACCAAGTTCCATTTTAAATCCTTTATACGCCATCTATTGGTAGGGCGCTGACATCGTAGTAGTTCATTAAGTCTCAAATCAACTTAAACAGAGTGACTAAAACCCATTTTGTGTTCCATTGTTAGGCATAAACCCCTCTTCAATACTAGTGGAGGTGTAAACTGTTCTCCATCTTTTCCATCCATCGCTTCTTCAATATAAGTAAATAGACAAAGTGCGGATTGCTGACCAATCAGTATCTGATATTTTCGAACTGTACATAAAATATATCTATTTTTATGCATAGTTCCTTTATACTACGGAAGTAGCAAAGGAGCATAAGTACATACAGTCCACCTGATTGTAACTGGCCACTTATCCCCCATGGACATGTGTAATCAATAACAGATATGATTACAAATCTACCTGAGGTCGGCCACCGGTGCGTTGCTACCCTCGAAGACTAAGTTGAAATGCCTCGGATAAGTATGTCGTCCTTATCATACCCTTTAAACCAGAACACGGCAGCCAATAACACTACTATTATAAGGCAAATACGTATAGGTATCTTATCATCTACAATACTTTATGTATTTATTCCTTTGGAAAGAAAATCGTTCGCCGCCTATTGCTTACCTGTTTTGTCGGTAACAAAGTTATAAAGGCCTGTTCAATGAAGCGATTATGAAGATATCTCTCGGCAAAAACGTGTTCGCATCGGAATCTTTTCTTCAATCGGTTGCGAATCGACTTCTTACTTTTGTTGAGAATGTTTACATTGTAAAGTGTCAATTTGTATTATTATTGGAAGTGTACATGTGTATCTCCTGTCGCAGTTTTACCCAAATCTGTATATGCCCTTGAAAAAATCGTTTTAGCATTTTTTGTTTATTAAAGTGGCAAATTACCATTCAATCCAGCTAGAATGCTATTGTAGTTCCCACCATGAGGAATATGAGGATATGCCTCATATAAGTGTCTAGCACCATATCTTATATGTGAATATTATTCCATCAAACAGTCTACCGTCTATAAAGCTAACTATAAACAGTACTTTATGATAGTCACACATTTTAAAACATCTATTTGTATTATAACGATGTATTTACAATTTTACTACCCTTTCGATCAACATATTCTAATGAATATGATACATATCTTATGCAAACGTTTACAATATGTAAATTTCGACCTTGTTGAATTGAAGCCATCGATATGGAAAGTTACAGAGTAGAAGTATGCAGAGTGTAGTAAAATGTGTATATTTCAAGTGTAAAGGTGAAAATGAAGTTATGGTGCAGTAAATACTTTTGAAGTTCAACTACGTCGGCACTGCCGCCACAACTATTTCTAATTTCCATTCCAGGTCAAGCATACATCTAAATTGTACGTTTTGGTTTATTTTCTGGACGTGAGTGTTTGTGTTGCCCTTGAGTGTGTCAATGGCACAATCTTATTGGGGCAAGCTTGCTATAAGCATAGAAATGTGTATCTTTGATTTCTATACTTCAAAAATTGGTTCTGTACGCTTTCAAAAATTAAACCATTTGATTCGCTTTCATACAGAACAATATTTGTTTACGCCTCTTGATGAATCAGAGTACCATTTCCAATTTTATTTTAGCTTACTATACATTTCCTAACTTCCGTGAAGAATAATATTTCTTTTAGAGTATATTTCTATCTTGGTATTTATATGGTTACGTTTTTTTTAAATTTGATGTACACGATAACAATAACTGAATCTTTGCTTAAAAATATCCTCACGTTGTCCATAAACAATCTTATTGGTTTGGAGATTACTCTATGGCTTGTTACAGGTCGTAACTTTAGCTTCTGTGGTCGCCAAATTGACCCGGCGTGCCTTGATATTTATTCCAGATTAGTATTTGTCAGATTTATAAATAATTAATTTACCTCAAATAAATAAACCCGGATAAAATATTAAGATATTCTTGTACTACTATTTAAAGAGATGATTTTCAATTCACTTTTGACCTATAACTTTCCAATGAGAACGATTTCGAATCGTATCTTGCATCGTACTTAACCTCGGCCGCGAAATAACATGAGCCATTCTTTTTAATCAATTTGAAGTAGCAAATGATAATGCAGTTTATGCAGTGATCATGCAGTTATTGATATATATCTGTATTCCTCAAGTAGAAGTGATGTTCTATACTAGATGGTAACATAAATTATTATCCCCGAAATCTTTGTTAAGATTCCTCGTGTTTAGTGCCTCTTCGTTACCGCACCTTTTAAACCCGAATACAGCAATAGCTGTCATAAAGCAGTACGAAATCCTGGCACCAGAATCGAATCACGATAGGTTCCCACCTGTTAACCAAACTCTATAAGGAAGTATTTAAAATTCCAACACAAGACTACTTAGTAACATAGAACTTACTAACATAGAAGAATTCCCTGAGCCGTGAGCAGGTATTTTAACATTCGAACCTGTATATCCTTATAGAGAGTCCCGTAAGGTTACCTCATTGGGTGTTATCTATATCGTACCAACTAAAACAAGGATGCAACCGTTATTCAACGGACGTTACGCGTCTCAAAGCGTAACTGTTTTATCAGATTTCTCTTATAAACGGTAACTTATCTATGATATAGTTCGTTTCGCGGACGGCGCCGCGGTTATGTCAGATAGTTTGATAAAAACTAGTTTCAGCAACACTTTGATAGACAGGCGCACCATGTCCGTCAAATATTATTTTCTGTAGATTGATACTAACTGTAAATGTTTTGTAACTGAGCAAGAATGATGCGCCATTTCCTTATTACATTAGTGTGTAATTACGTACAAGTAGCCACGACACGCAGATATCATATGTCATGTAAAGCATATCTTAAAAGTAAAACCTTTTATGGTTCGATTCCGGCGACACGGCTGCCACAGCTATTTCTGCCTGATAACAGCAGTACTAAACGCTGTATTCTGACGTGAAGGGTGTGGTAAGGGAAATATATCTATTTAGCACAGGCGCTCCAACTTAGTCCTCACGGGTAGGAACGTATCTATGGGCGTCTTCGGGTAGGATTTTAATCTTATCTCGGGTCTATCACGGATTTCCATCGACCGCAGTTGGCACTTAATATCAGATGGGCGCATGCGCATTTGCTACTTCCGTCACATATTAAAAAACACGACTAAAAATATATTAAAAATCTCACTAATCAATACCACTAATTAAATAGTTATAAATTACAGTCGGCAAATTAAACGTAATAAAATATTTATGTCATAAAGTTATTTATTTTCTCTCAATTGATGTTTTTTATATTCGTATTAGCGCACCGTCGCTCGTGTGTCACCTCACTAACTTATAAATTGATTCCCAATAAAATTATTGTTTACGTTATCGTCCCCCTGTGTTACTATGAGTTCACGATATTTGTTGGAAATAAAGCGACCCACTCACAGCGCTTTAACCCTTCCCGTTTTGTTCAAGCATTCGGTACAGTTGCACGATAATCGTATAAACGTAAATTGGTTCCGCTACTCTTGTTCATTGATAGCATTAACAAGGCTACCTGAAGGAATTGCTTGTAGGTTTGTTAGCAAATGTCAAGTGATTAGTGGTGCGTTTGTACCTGATTTATCTTTTGTTTTTGTAAGAAAATGCTCCGTAATTTTATCATGTATCACCTTTTATTGGTGTCGAGAGCAAAACCTTCAAAAGTGATATAAAAATATACAAATAAGATATGGGTACTAAAAAATGTATGATATTTATTGATGTCAAAATAAATTAGTAAAACTTTCTAATTAATAAAAACGTTAAAATAACGTCTTTTTAATGTTAGAAATAAATTGTCTCATTTTTATACTGTTTAAAATTTTTAATAGTAACTTCATTTTCTCGTCAATTGAAAGGTTATGGACCCCCAATAGAGAAATCAAGTTTTCGCTACAGTTTTTCTTTATGATCCATTTAAGCACAGCTGCGAATTGTTTAACGTGAACATTTTTATCGGTTCCGCTGCTCTGAAATAAGGTCTTCAAAATTACGGCAGTATTAGAGTAGCAATTGTACGTCATCAAAATCTACAAACGTATATTCAAGTTAAGTGACTAAGTATTATTGCTTATAGTATGCGTCTGTTAGCTGTATAAAAAATCAATATACTGAAATAGATTTAGGTGTTTGTCTGTAATTGTATTAGAACTACGATATTTAGTAGTATGTAGTCAAATGACGAAAAACAGAGGTCTTATAATTTTCGTCACCGAAAGTAAGTGTTTTATGTATTTTTATTGCAGATCATATATACTTTTTTTGTCTATATATATCTGTACGTGGTAGGTAGGGAAACAAGTTAAACCTTAAAATACAAAATTATGGTCCCTTCCTTATATCTAAAAACTTTACGCGCATGTGAACGAATGAAGCTGCGCGTCCAACCTTGTCTATGATATAAATGGCAGCTATTACAGTAAATTAGTAATAGAATATCTTTTATTAGTCTTATGTCTCCGCCGGATATCGCAGTATTTTTGTGTAGTAAATAAGAAGTAATTAAATTAAATGTTATTACTCAAAACGGATATTCCGTAATAACTCTCAATTAACTTTCAGATAGCATCTTGTTCGAGTTTGTTCCAATCAGGCCCAAGTCTTGTTGCTCGTATTAAGTGTACCTTAACAACAGTCAAAGAACGAAACAATGTTCCAACATTCATCACGGAGCAATGTCAGAAAACCTGCAGATTGTAGACCAAGACTGGTTTCCGTGCTATGCCATAATTTGTGCGCGTCCGGCATACGCCCGACATCGCACCTCAATCATCTGTTCAAGGCCATCTGTTATTGCACTGTTGCATAACGCCGTCTATGACGTACTCATAATTCTAATAGATCGAGTTTGTTGTTAAAATGGACGAAAATTAAAATTTCAGTGACATTCCGAAGAGTGACATGTAAATTGGTTTTAACGCATAACACTGGCGTTCAGCGTTCATATCCTGTCACAATCATCTATTCAAGACCATTTATAAAACAATTGCATTATACTATGTATATCCGATTAATGTCGATGCTTAGTTGCAGTATATTTATAAGGATTGCGACTAAATGTTTGTTCCAAGCTGATACCATTTAATATTCCCAAGATAATTCGTCTCATGATATAATTTATGGGCAATCTGCGTATTTGCAAATCTTGTAGTTTACGGTAATCATCAATAAAAAATAAATATAAAATTTAAAAAACCCCCGACGCTTAGAAAAATCTTTAAAAAGCAATAAAAAATATTTACGTATTGGCCCACAAAATTTCATAACAAAATAATATTTTGATTTATGCGTCTTCATCTCGGGGGACCCCTAAGACTGCCAGTATTAGTAGTAACAGAAGCAGAAGTACTAGTATTAAGTTAGCGGTCAAAACTTAGCTCAATTTAAAGGTGGTAGCACCCTTTGTAGTTCGACTCCAGCGCCACCACCGCTATACTAACTTCGGCCTAATAACAGCTGTGTTAAGCGCTGCTGTCTTCTGTTTTGAAGGGTATGGTAAAGAAGATAAACTTTTTCGAGGCATTCCAACTTTGTTCTCAGGGATAACAACGCATGTGTGGTCGACTTCAGTTGGGATTCTGGTGTTGTCTGGGGTGCATCACAAATGTCCATGGACGGCAGCCATTTACCATCAGGTGGACTGCATGCTCGTTTGCTACTCCAGCATATATATAAAAAAACGAAATATTATTATCATTGATGGCCTTGTATGTTAGTATACTATTGCATAACGTCAGCCAAAACACATTTAATGCTATTATGAAAGATTTCTTTTATAAAGTGAAATTTTCTGACTGATTTATCGTCTATGACTCAATACAAATTGACTAAGCATCGAACAATTAAGTGTATTGAAAATCTTAACAAAAGCGTAGTCTCAATGAAAATAAAATACTTGTGGTTGATTCTTCACTTTGTATTATTAAATGGTCAATTTTACTGTTTCACTGAACTGATTATGTGTGTATTGTGTTTATAGCATATAAAAAGAGTAAAGTTATCGATGAATACGTTAAATTAGCCATCATGTTTATCATAAACATAACATAATTGAAATTTCTCAAACATGACATGGCATAAACTATGTCATACTATTTGGGAAATTTCATTTTTATATGTATTAGTACGTTGTACTTTCGAAACTTTTGAAACTGTAGCACTTCGTGTACATTGTACTTTCAGCTTGACCACGATCCAGACAATTGGATCGAATTAGCATTTATAAATAGCTTATAGTAATACAAGTTATATATTACAATCTGTCCATACGTACAATATTTACTTTTTATGTTTCTATGCATCTTATTTTCAACCTTTCGACTGACTGTAAAATAATGTTCGATAATCTCACAATTTTTTATTATAAATTTGAAATATACCTAAATAAAGTTACGTACACTATTTATAAAATGTCGTTGAAACTCATATTAACAATATTTTCTCGCAAAATTGGTACCCGAAACCAACTTATGAGTTTCGCGGAGAAGTTACCGCTATGCGAAAAGTAATAAACGTCTGTGCAGCGCTGAGTAAATTGCAAATATTTGCAAGTGTAAAGCGTGATGGTAACTACGGTTTGAGTTTATTTTGTAAATATTTACTATTAATATTTTTAACAAAACCTATTGTATGTGAAGCTAATAATATAATAAAGATAGAAAAAAATCTGGAGATTTGGTAGACGTGCAAGCTATATATTTGCCAAAATCATACAAGTGAATATGGGATAAGTTTGTATCTGAAGATTACTACAAGTACTGCATAAGTAATGAAAGAATAGTGTTTAGTTTTGACTTATTGCGTAAAAGGCATTAGATACTGTTGAAAATATCAAAAGTAAGGATACAAGTTAATTGTAATTTATAACAATAATCCTGCTGCTAGGCGTAAGTCTTCTTTAAGACTTATTCTACCACACTGCCTGCTAAAGAGACTTCACATATCATCGAGATAATTAGTAGGAATTCTCAGAAAAGAAAACTACATTCGGTTAAAAATAGATAACCAGATTCTCTTGACTGTAGTTACTTATCACAATATGAATTGTTACAGACTTAAAAACATTCTTTTATTAGTTTTTGAAACCTATAATTGACAAAAACATCTCCATGGAAACATTCTAACTACAAAAGAAATCTGTAGTAGGCAATAGAAAGATCAATTCCATACGATTCAGTGATCTGTTTAATCAAGCGTCAAAGAACTAATTTATCAAATTGATTGCTAGCTCTTCGATCACCATTGCATTTCGCTGTACATTGTTTCTGCAAAAATCTTATCGTAATCCCAAGGAGAGATCAACTTAAATATGAACTAGAAAACAGAAGTAACCGCGGGGTGATTATGTAGCGGTGCGATCCGATTGATCTAATTATACTCATTACGAGAATATCGTTTATATATCGTACGATATCGTTTGATATAATACCTGTTCTGATCTAAAGACACACATATTTGTGCCAGTATCGACACGTACGTACTGTAGACACGTAGGCAGTAATAGCACTATTTAATTTTAACTTCCAGATTAGTAGTCGCGGTTCAAATCGAGACACACGGCACATATTTTGATCAACAAAAACATCGTATGGCAACGTAAATGTTTGAAATAGCCTTCTTTGAAATCAAAGTCTTGGGGAACTTTGGAGACTACTTACATCCATACATCATGGACGGCTTACATCCATGGACAGCTGTGACCAGTACTTCATTTCATAAAAAAGTATATGATATTATTTTCTCTTATCGTTATATTAGATTTATGCCTCATGGTGTTTATTTACAATATATTTAAAAAATGTTGACTTTATTAATTACATGAGATGATTTATATGAGAGTGGTCCTATGTCCAGGCGTGGGACGTAATGAGTTCATAATTAACCCGTATAACTAAATACCGTACTTCACACATGCTGTACTTGTTAACGTATTTTCACACGTCGCTACACACGAACCAATTGACGCCTCGTACGTCTAAATATGACAAACGGTCTACCAATGCCTAAATGTTTGAGTAAGTAACGGGGTGTTTAATGCTTAATATTTGGAAGATTCTTAGTCCGTAAGAAAGTTTCACTACGGTTATATGTATAGAGAGACTGAGGCTTTGAAACGATTTAACTGTCTGCAGAGCGTAAAATGGTTCTTTCTTGAGCAATATTATACTAAGCTAGTATTAAGTGCAAAATTTTAGTAAAAACATATTTTTGCATAATAATATACCGCGACTAAATGATTTTATTAAAATACGAAAACCAGAGTTCAATGAAAATATTAAGTGTTGCAAAGTTTCAAGGATATTATTTTCTTATTATCTTTTCTGATTAAACTAAACTCGATTAAGTCATATTATATATATTTCAAAGTGCGGCTTAGGTAGCCCTACGCTTATAAGATAATGGATAGTTAGGAAAATTAAATCGACTGACTTCAATCTGTACTGATCTGATTTGGACTTATCTTCCTAATCGATCAGTCAGATTGGTCGACACTCGATCGATTCGTCATTGAATACCGACCGTTTGATCAAATTCGGCAAAAAATGTGTTACCCGCGCCTATGGTATTTTCGTTATAATTGTTTATTTCAAACCTAAAAATATTGGCCGTTCCAAAAATCGATGATCAAAAATGTTTTTTCAAACATAATGAGTATTTTAAATAACGACGATAAGATTATAATGAATGGACAGTTATTGTTTAGTCTGTTTTATTTAATTCGACAGTGGAAGCTAAGCTACAATTGAGATCGATAAGATTATTCTAATTGCGCAATACATTATTTAACATCCAACATTAAAAAGCGTAAATGAAAGTAATGTTCCAGCTTCTAGTTTAATTGATTTTGAAAATGTCGCGAACGTAATCCGATACGCCGCAGTTAGATAAGCGAAAGGTAGTGAAATTAAAGGATTCAATTTTAGCTCAACTAAACTGTTGTGACGAAAAGTATTTAATGCATTTGCATAAGGTGACTAATTTTAAATGCTTTTTTGGAAATTTTGATAAGTCGTGTCAAAAAACTGTGTTTTTATAAAAACTGTTACTGATTATTTGGCTTCGCTTTGATTATTTCTTTCTTGACGCTTTCAGTAATTAATTGGAAAATTTGACAATAACAATACTCAAAAACTATGTTTACAATTTTATTCGTCCAAATGTTCAATAATACATCCTGTGGGACTGCATACTTGCTCCGTTATCCATATTTGGACCAGTAAACCTCAAATTAATAAATATACATAGTTATCTGTTCAAGGCCTTTGTGTTTCTATACATGTGTTTGTATGTGTTCCTGTTACTACACAACTCAGAAATTTGTTTTACTGCTTATGCATATAGAAAGCGTATGTTTCAATCGTCCCCGCTTCATAATAGACGTTGGTTTCAATATTAATTACAGACCGCATCGGCCAAGTTCACGAACTATCTCGAACCAGGACATAGTGCCATACACATCGGTCATTCGAATTAACACAGGCGTATTATGTTACAACAATACCGACTTTCCACCCAACAGTTTCTGTTTACGGCTATACTAACCTACTAAAGCTATGTGCCTAAGGTACTATACCCCTTTCTCTTCGAATCCGCAAGCAAAATACGACTATCCACTTTCTATAGTAATGCGTTCTGATTAATTAGACACGATCGGGATCGATACGACCTTTGCGATGTTTAACATGTGAGTGTTATTTGTTTTGTGTACGTTTTTTGGGTCGTTTTGTTCGTTATGAGACTAGAACTATGTGTACTTACTGATGAATTTGTAGCGTTTTAAGTTTAGTAGTATCTTCATAAATAGATTATTTAATGACGATGACATGTTTTCTTTTCCTCTTTGGACACAAATTGTAAAAAGCAGTGCTATCTATCGTCGCTTTCGAAAAATAAATAGGAATGGAGTGAT
The DNA here is from genome assembly GCA_018250295.1 of Spathilepia clonius. Taxonomy (NCBI): domain Eukaryota; kingdom Metazoa; phylum Arthropoda; class Insecta; order Lepidoptera; family Hesperiidae; genus Spathilepia; species Spathilepia clonius. Next base: position 14,645 of record DWRA01001452.1, read on the forward strand.
TTTGCTTGATCGAACTGTGATTCTTCTAAGTTTAATAAAACTGAGCTGTTTGCACAGTAAACATATTCACAACATAGTTCAATACCGAAGCTATAATCTCTAGTATTGTGATTTAATCTGTTAGTATTGCTTTGGTATAGTATATATAGTATAGTATAATGTATATATAGTATAGTGAAGTCCTGAGCACCTATTTGTAGTAATATAATAGGTTTTTTTTTTATAGTACTTTTAGCCGTTTTAAACAACCTCTAATTTCCAATTACTGTTACTCGTATTATATTAAATTTTGTCTCTTATTTACATAAGATACTTAATTGAAAGTCTAGACTCTGATCGCGACTTGTTTGTGTATTTGAAATTTTATCAAGGCTTGTACAATTAAAACTCAAGCATCTGATGCGTGTTTGCGCTTAATTAAATTTGTTTAAAACTATTAATAAATCAAGTGCTATGTCCTCTTGTGTCTTGTCATATTTAATTAAATATTTTATTTTGGGTGCTTTTATTATTTGTAACTTCAGAATGAACTGTATGTTTTATGATTCTCAATGCACAACTACTATAAAAGAAATAACATATTGCAGCAATTTCATAGAAGCAAAGACGATGACAAATTATTTCCATAAAAACAGGCTTCATTCTCATCAGCTTAGAAAGAACAATGTCCTTAGTCAAAGAGTCGTGACTCCAGGAAGTATAGACCAACACAGGACAATTTTCTAGTGTTCTTAGAGTCGAAGAGATAATGGGATGGCTCGCCATTTCCTCATTTGACATACCGAGATGGCGTTTTTGTTCGCTATCTAAGGGCTAAACACATGTTCACGACACGACATCGCATCGTGCCATAATATTATGACGTGATATAATAAATTATCGTAGTAGGGAATACTATACCGTTATTTTTTAAACTGATGACAAGAAATTGATGTATGTAATGGAATATACATATGATAGTATGTTTTACGTTGTATGCTATGATACAAAACGAAAAATTTATTTTTTTGTCCTATATGTATTAGTCTTCTTAATAATACTGGGAAGAAAATACGTACAGCGTGTCACGACTACGTACCGTTACACGATGTCGTATAGGCCACGATGCGATATCGTGTGGTGGACATGAGTTTTAACTCGTAAGGGTTCGAACGTCGTGAAAAGGTTCGCTCGTAAGAAGCGGGTGATACGATTGCGGTATGCCACTAATGTAAGGAAAATACTTTTATTTGTTTTTCTTATAGTTAAATAGAAAACTGGCGTATTTATACCCTTTGATGTGAAGTGTGTACCGCAATAAATATATCGGCGGTAATGGTAGCTTTGTATGCGGTTCGACCGCTAGAGTCCGCTTTTATATATATTTCTACCGCGTATATGTTATGTTTATAAATACACACAGTCGTACATAAACTATGTGTTACGTGTATGTGTTACAATTCAATGAAATAATGAGTTTAACCTTCTCGTTGTAAACCAAGATTTTGACTGGCGTAACTACGGAGGTTAAGCGGACGGTACCCAGCCCAGACTAATCTGGTATTTATAGACAGACACCGTAGATAGCATTTAACATGGTGTTAGGAATTATGATGTCTTCGGACTGGAAGTCTGCTGAGCAGAAATATGTCTTATTCGCAAATATGGAAAGTTTAAAAAATGTAAGGGAGCTGCCCAAAAAAACTCAGTTACATCAATGGAAAGTAGTATTGTAAAGATCATTAAGACATTAATCGGTCAAAGGTTACAGATTACAATAGTAACCACTCAATGATTTTGGCAATTAAATCATTAAATCGATTATATCGCCATGACAAGGTTGACTTTAGTATCAATGATCGATTTATATGATTATAAAGATGATTTAAAGTAGTGAACTTTATCATCGTGATATACATCGATAGTAACCTACAATAATTAATTCAATTGAAGTCCAGTTTATTGTTTTTTCGCGATTATAAATTAATAAAGTCTAGTCATTACAATCATACTAAAAACGTAACGTCGGTGAAGTAATTGAATTAATCTCAATTAGTAATTACGTTGGGCGCCTCGTTTAATGATTATATGCAACATGAATTAATATAGAATGTACAAAGCTTGTATGTAACCAATTTTAATTAAAATCTTTATTCATACGTCGGTGAAGTAAATCATTATCATAATCACAATCTTATGAATTGAACTTACGTATTTCTTGGAGCTACGATAGATTGTTAGATTGTACAGAACTTGGTTCAGTATCTGATTATTACTATCGTTTTTCTTCTTGGTATATTATTTGTAAAGTAGGCATAATTCTAATTAGCTTTTGAATACAATATACGTAATAACTAGCTGACCCGGCAAACGTTGTTTTGCCTTATAAAAATGATTAAAGTACTAAAATGGCTATTAAAAAATAAGGGT